>JAQGAZ010002868.1:0-14657 GCA_034692225.1 Polydesmus complanatus
CCCGGGTTGCGAGAAATCTAGCGAAGACTTTCTCTCCCGAGAAAGTAAGAAATCGACCAGGCAAATTTGGATTTTAACTGACTGTGATCTGAAGGGATCACTCCTCAAAGTCAGACTGATTTATTTTGTCAAAACATCGAGTTTATATACAAGTGGCGAGAATAAACATTGAACTCTTAATTAGTTACAATAATCTCTGAAATTTCGCAATCTAATTTACATTCAATGATTTCTCGGGTGAAATCAGTCATTCATTTATTTTGACCGCGATAAGAGGTCAAATCATTTTCTTTGATCGAGAGAAATTACTTATTCATTTTTCTCGATCGCGAAATTTTACTTTATTTAATTTTAATCGCTACTTGCAAGTCCACGATTGGATCGCTTGCAATTTACATAAATTTTACTAAAGTTAATTTACTTACATATATTTGCATTCTCGATCGCGAACCGCATGGCTTACGTATAATTCGCTACATATGTTTTAGGTTTTGTACAACACGGAATTTTTTTCCGTGTAGAACCTAAATTTCGTGTTGTGCAGAGCCGTGGTCTGTGAAATTGGTATCAAATTATTTTCCGTGTTAGACCGAATCCGTGTACTTGTACTGCATTAGGAAGTTCTGAAATGCGCTACAAATGAAATTTCATTGATTAATTTTAAATTTAAAAAAAATGTTTATTGAAAACTTATTTTTTAAGCACAAACAGCGTAAAAACAATAAACAAAATAATTCGTTTAAGCGAAAGGAGGGCTTAAAACTCGACGGAGTTAAATACAAATCCATATCGACCAATGAGAAGCGGAGAAGCCAAAATACGTCACCGGTCTAATTTCGGCAACGCGTTTTAAACTCCCAAACTTTTTTGTTTTTCTACTTAAAATAAGAAAAAAAAAAGGTTTTTATCTGATTTTCGTTTCGCAAAGTGTTGTACAAATTGCGTATTAATTTTAGTTTCACTTCGGGAGACGAAAACGTCGTCGGAAAATAACGAAAATTAATTGTTTTTTGTTTTTTTAACAAAAAAAAAAGGATCTTGTTATAAGTTTATTAATTTAATTAAATCAGAAAAGAAAATGGTTCGAAAACGTAAAGATTGTCACGCGAATCGTAACGGAAGTATATTACGCGATAAACCAATTCAAAGGAACGCGGCTAACGCCAGAGAAAGGGCCCGGATGAGGGTGCTAAGTAAAGCGTTTTCCAGACTTAAGACCACGTTACCTTGGGTCCCACCTGATACCAAACTTTCCAAATTGGACACTTTGCGATTGGCCGCCAGTTATATCGCTCATTTAAGACAGATTTTATCCACCGACGATGAACAACAAGGACCTAACATACATCCATTAAACTTGGTAAGGGCTAAATTTCTTACTTCGGAGTATTATTTATCAATAAATTATCACTCCATTCGTAGAAATCAGTAATGCCTATTATAATAATAATGAAGAGAGCAAAGCAAGACGTTTCACAGAAATCTAAAAGCATGTCCCAATTTTAATAATATTTTTTTGGAATTTGGATTGTTTTAATCTTTGACTTTTTAAAGATTTCTGCTTGAGTGATTTTCCATTTTATGGAATTTTAATTTATTATTTTGATAAACTTATTTTTATTTTGGTACCGTACTATTTTGGGCGCTGTAAAATACGAGTAAAAGGCTTTTCCCGATTGTTTCATAATGCTTTGATATTTCAATGCTATTTTTTGGGCTTTAATTTGTCAAAAATTAGTGTATTTTTATGACCTTTTTATTGGACCTTAATTTTTTTAGTACCGGTAAATAGTTTTGCCTGAAACTTAATTTACTTGGTATTGTAATTTTTGTTGTTGTTGTTTTGTTTTCATTTTATATTTTTGGAATTTAATTTGTCCAAACTTTTTATTTTTTTTTTTTGTAAAGATTTTAAAAGTTTTATTCAATATTGCACTTTTGTCTTTCGATATGTGATTTTGATATCATTCGGATTTAACCAAATTTCTTTACATTTTAAGACTTCATAAAATTAAATCTTAAAAGAAAAATTACATCTTAAAAAAAAATAATTAAATCTTGAAAAAACCAGCATAAAATAAAAATTCATTTTTATTTATTTTAATACAAAACCAATAATTAGATATTTTTTTATAGAATTACTGGTAGGTTATTTATTTATTTTATCAATTTTATTTTATTGTAATTTACAATTTTTTATTTATTTCAAAAGCCAAAATATGTTTGTTTTTTCTTCATCTCTTCACGTGGCTATTGATGCACTGTATTGCAAAGTGGTGAGAAATAACCTGTTGCTGGCCCCATGATGATTTTCTCATCCGAAAAAGCGAGGACAGTGTTGTTTTCGTTTTGCTACCGAATTCAGACGTAAACATTGGGCTCTAAGTGCCCATTGCGAGGAATAAAACGCATTGAAATCAAATACTGTTTCGTCTGCTAGCATCAAAATAAACATTTTTTTCCCACTCGAGTGCAGTATTGAGACCTGATGAGATCCGCTTAGGGCGTTCAACTTTGTCTAACGAGGCCTTTCTCACATTCCTTTATTAAGCCCAATGTTTACGCTAAAATCTCGAATGTCCGAGAGAAGGAGAAAGTAGAAAAAAAAAAACGTAAACATTTCACTAAAAAAAAAACTGATCATTATTTTTCTCCCTTTTTTTTAATTTCGGAGAAATATGATTTTTCCCACCAGGACCGGATTTCCGGCAAATCATCGCAATATACTAATTAGGCGCTGGTATTGCACTATCTTAAGCCTACGAAGTTTTAGAGTGACAAATAAATTAAACGAAAATAATTATGGACTTAAAAAAAATTGTTTTATTGCTTATGCTTGGGTTTTTGCGCATGCCCACACTATTTTTTTTTAAAAAAAACTCGTTGAAGTTTTATTTGGGGCATTAAGTACAGCTCTGCAACCTAATATAATCCAACTCGCGCATCTTTGAAAGTTTGTTTCTTTTTATTGGAAAAAATTGTATTTGCTCTTAAACGAATTTCATTAACGTTTTCTGAAAATAGAAAGTGAACACTTTTTAATGCGGCCCATATTTTATACTAGTATTGGGACCATATAATTTTATAGCCCAAGTGTAAAAAAGTACTGTAGTACGGGTAGGAGAAAATAATATTCCGGCATTTACTTGTTTCCTCTTTTTTCTTGGAAATAACCTACACTGTGGGATGCAATGCAAAGTCTACTGAAAATCAATCAAAAATCCCTTCAAACTTGAGATATAAAGCTTAAAAGACTCTGCAAGTCCGGCCCTGTTTAGCCGAGAAGAACGGTGAGGGTGGTCTCTTGGTCTGTGTACATGTGCGCGTAACGAGGGTGACGTAAGTTTGACCTTTGTGGCTGTAGTCGTGCTGCGCGTGGGAGTGAGTGGTCAAACGGGACCACCTGCAACCTCTCCTCGTCCATCCGCACATCGTTCAGGACCCGTCTCACTCTCCTCACGTGACTAATTGGAGTGCGAAAATCCTTTACGGGTCAAATAAAAACACTGACACAAACAAATCAAACTAATTTGAAGATATTTTGGACACTTGGAACCAACTTTTTTTTTTTTGCAAGTTGTACGTAATAAGTTTTAAGCAATTAAGAGTCGCTATTTGGAAAATGCTATTATAGTAGCCTACTCGTATGTCGATAAATCACGCCTAGTGTTTAATCTAAATACAGTATTTCAAAGCATCGTTTCACTAAATTCTAGTTACTGAAAGTCAAACTTAAATTAATTATAAGCTTAAATTAACACGCACATATAGTATATACACTGTACTGTATAATTATTATGCTGTATACATTTTTGGAGTTGGTTTTTTCATAATGATATGTTTATTGAATTGCAATTTAATGATAACTTATGATTTGTGTTGAAATAACCTGAAAAACACTCACTATAACCTAACCAAAAAGCTACAAAATTGTATAAACAAAATTTATTCTCCTTAATTATTTTTTAGTAATTAACACGTGATTGAGTCAATTTCGCATGTGAAAATGTGATTTGTATGAAGCGGGGTGAACATTTACTTTAGAAACTGCCTCGTTTTTGCTCCAAATGGAGTTAAAAATGCTCTTTTAAAGGGCTAATAAATTCAGCAAACACCAAATTATGGAGCATATTATGGTTTATTAATATAACTCAATATATTCTCAACGCTCAAATGTATCGATTAAATTTACTTACTAAAAAAGTAGCACCATTTGTTGAATAACATAAAAACTAGAATCCATAGCAAATTTTGAAGCTTCTAAAACTTACAGCCCAGAAAAAAAAAAGCCATTAACACTTAAGGAGATTGATTTCCGGTTGTAACCAAATTTGTACCCAGCTGTTTATCGTGTTTCTCAAAAAGACCCTTTCAAAATGCTACACTAAACCGGCGAAAAAGGAAAAAAAACCAGCAACTAGCTTAATAAATAAATAATTAAAAATATTCAACATCAAAAAGAATTTCTTTTAGTTAATTGTTTTATTAATTATTATCTTAAAATGTAATTTTAGGTTGATAAACAAAGAGTATATTGAACGAAAAGTGTCGCCTTATCCAAAATAAACTGCCTTAAGTTCTTTAGTAATGTAAGCGCTGTTTACACGATACAGCTGTGGATAACGTAAATAGGGTGCGAACAAAAAAACACCGGTTTAAGATTTTTTGGCACACGATTTAATTTACGTTTCCTCCCACCCCCTTTGTATATACGCGTGCTGTAGCGCATAAAACCTGAAAGGAACCAACTGTCGCCGCATTTACTTTCACAGAACGAAGAAATCGTCGGATTAACCGGAAGAAAAAAATTAAATTAAAAATATAAAACCTGAAACTCCATAAACCATCTTATAAAACATAAAAGTTATTCTTTAAATTTATAAATATCAAAAAGCCGTTTTTAAATTTTTGAAAAATCTAATTTTGGCTTTAAAAAATAGAAATAAAAGATTTTATTAAAACACCTAAAACTCTAGTAAGGTCATTCAAGCTCAAAGAAAAAACTTCTTTTCAAATTTTAAACAATCAATTATCATTATCACATAGTAAAAACATTCAATAAGCACACGAAATCAACTTTAAATAAACACTGAAAACTGGACAAAAACTTTAAAACCATTCTTAAAATTCGCACTTACAGAAGAGTTATTAAAATAAAACCAATACTGTATTCACAAGCCCAAACAATATTAAGGCCCCAAAGCATGTTACTGCGAACACTGATTGATAGACTTAGTCTAAAGCTAATAAACTCTTCAAATGCAAATAAACACTTTTCAATTACTAAAAAGCACTCTGTGAAATTTTACACTAAATTTTTCCAATTAAAGCCTCCATTAAATTTTTAAAAACAACTTTTTTTTTTTTTTTTTTTATTGTTTAGTCGCCATAATTGGCAGTACATGGGATGTTTGGGACAAATAAATAAAGGGGGGGACATAAAATCGGACAATTCGCTACAGAAAAACAAGTCGAATGACAATAATTACAGAAATGCTATCAAACGCTTAACAAATGCTCTGCAATCTATCTTGTAAACAGCATCCAACAGCATTCAACTTGCGCTGAACGTTAAAACCGCTCAACAAATCTTAAAAACCAAATTTTTTTTTTTTAAAAAAAAAAAAAAATTCTATTCACTTAATAAAAAAAAATCTATTTTGTTGTTTGTTTCAGACGTGGCCCTTCACGTTCAGCGCTATAAAGCCTCACGACTCATCGGGGGAGGCGAACGAAGATGAAATTGAAGACGAAGAGGATGATGGGGAGGGAGAGGAGGAGGAGGAAGAAGAAGAAGAGGATGAAGATGACGTGGAACATATGGAATGCAACGGAGACACCGGTAATGCCATGACGATGATGAATGGTAACAACAACACTATGCTCAATAATTACTCCTATTATCCAATTATATAATAATTATTTAATGTTTGTAAAAATTATTCGTTGGTTTTCTTATAATAAAATAAATTATTACAATATTATTAATAAAATTGCATCGTCCTTTACTTAACTACAGTAAAACCTGACTAAGGGTAATTTAATTTATGAGAAATGTCATTTTTTTTTTTAGTTTTAATTTTTTTTTAATTAACAAAAGCATTTTTTTACGGAGAAAACTTTATGATTTTCCCTATAAAATGGCATCATGTTTGCATTTTTTTCTTGGTTTAACTTTTAAAGCTGGTGTTTCGAACACCCAGTGCACTGTTACAGTAGTTGCACCACCTTCTTCAACTCTTCCCTTTTTCGTGTTTGGTCAGCCATTTCACGGCACAGCAAAAAATTTAATGTGAGTTGAGTCAGTTGAATGTTACTTATTACTTGTTTATGTCTGTCACTAGCGTCCAATTTCAACTGAAACAAAAAAAAAATGTAGCCTACATTCAAGTGACTCAAACGTTTCTGCTGGGCAGTCATGACGCGGAATTCAAGGTTTGCAGTAATGTAAACAAACTAGCTTCACATAATTATTTTCTTGTTCAGTCTTGTTTTATCGGTTGCTAAGCCACAAATGTTTTAGTTGTATCTTGCCTTCGACCATCTAACGCTTCTCTGATTTCGTTAAGAGAAGCGTGTTTCATGGTCGAAGTATCTTGCTATTTAAACGTTACTGCCATTCTTTTACGAGTCTGGAGCCACATTGATATTTTTTTTTTTTTTTTTTTTTTTATTGTTTAGTCGCCAGTTTGGCAGTACGGGAAATAATTCGGGACAAATAACAGTATTTAAAACAGTACCAATATTTTCTTACGTTTAATACGATGGAAATTTATCGTAGTTAATGTAAATGACGGGATTGAAATGACGGGATATGACTTACTTGAAAATATAGGTATTACAAAATGTAATAGAATTGTAAAACAAAAAATTCAAACAATCGAATGGTTATGTTTGTTCTGCTTACGAGTTTGTTCAGTTACACAAAGCTCGAGTTGAAGGTCTCAATTATTCTCTGGGGCAGCGTAAATGTATAAGTTCAATATGAGCCAGCCAAATGATCCAAAATCCGTTTCAAATCAACACGTATCGGTTCATGAGTGGCAACCCAACAGAATACTAGAAGGCCAAAATGAGGACTTAAATAGTGAACAATTTGAAAACTCGAATGAAGAATCAAGTGTTGGACACATTGAGCTGCTCGAAGATCTGAATGAAGACCTGAGTGTTGAATTTGAAGCGTTTAAAGTAAAAAACGAAATTGAACTAATAACCAATCCCGAATCACACCAAGTTGAATATTTAGGTACGGTGATATTAACTTAATTACTTTATTGATATAGTCTAACTAGTCTTTCTCAAAGTCTAACTCTCTCTGCGAAACGAGGCAGAAAATAAATTACTGCAATGTCAAAAACTTACTTTTACGAATGTTACGTCTCATGTTGTGAATTACAGTATAAGCAAAATAATTCAATTGCTAAACTGAATTTGCGGCTGAGAAAAATATAAACATAAATATAAAAGCTGAAATTAGCTTAAAAATTAATTAATGTTTTTTTTAAAATATATAAATAGAAAATAATGAAGGGGAGAGTGAACCAGTCTGGTGCTCGTTCGTTTCCGCAGATGAATGGAGCCCTGAAGAAGCAATCTCTGAATGTGATCCGAATGTTTCTGGTAAAAATACGAGTAGTAGTGCAAATTTATGGATACTTTCAAAAACTCCCATTTATCTCCAACCGAAAGAGCGATTTCGCTGTCCCTTTATACAATGCAGCCACATCTCATTACATTATACTCACTTGAAAGCGCACATAATTGTGGCTCACGATGACCCTTTCAAAATCCCTTGTCGATATTGCGACGTAATATTTAATGAAATGCCCGATTTCCATAAGCATTTGAAACTGCACGGACCTCAGCTCTACAAATGCTCGTACTGCTCTTATTATAATTATATTGAATATACGGTTAAAGGGCACTGTGTATCCGTTCACGCCGGTTTGCCCCAAACGCGCAGGGAAATTCGAAATGAGTTGGAGACAACCTGTGAGCAACCAAATTCGTTGAATTTATCTGAACTAAGTGGGAATATTGCTTGCAATTGTTGCAACAATTTTCATTGTTTTTCGGATAATTCTCTTCGAAAGCACATCATCCAATGTTTATCTTTGACAAATTACACCTGCAACTTGTGCGACAAAGAGTTTTCGAAAGCAACGGAAATTGAAGTGCATTTTCAAAATTATCACGCCGAATCGATTCCCTACTTCACTGTAAGTTTGAAACCGAAAGTGGAAGCGCGTTTAAATAATTTAGTGGATGAGCAAGTTGCTAAATCGAGAAGACAGATGCAATTGCCTTCCGTTTCTATGCCTCGAACACCAGGAACATCTGGAGTAATTACTACTTCCATGGCCGATTATTCCAATCAGGCTATGTGTCCATATTGCAATTACATTTCTCACAGATCTCATGTAATGGACCATGTGTTCATTCATTATGAAACAAAGTTTTTTTCTTGCATTTACTGTCCAATGGAAAATCGACATAAAGGGACATTGCGACAGCACATATCTGCCAAGCATCCAAAACAAACACTTGCGGTAAGTTGTTTTTCATTAAGCATTATTAATATTTTAAGATGTTTTTTTTATTAATCGACTTAGTATTTTATAAAACCGGTGCCAGCAAACTTAGTTTTGAGAAACGCTGTAATAATTGTTACGCAGCTGGAGGCATCTTCTTCCAATGAAAAAGAAGATTATATGTGCAATAAGTGTGCATTTAGCACATCGTCTCTAAATAACATACGCTATCATTGTCAGAATGAGCACGAACTAGCATCCAGCATACTATTTGGAAAAGGATATTTAGGAACAATTGGTAATAATAAACGAAAAACGCCGGTTCCGAATAGGGAAAACGTAATAAATACCGATACTGTCGACGACGATTCCAGGTCAAGGTATCCGTGCATGGAATTGGAAGTATTGGATAATATATCCAATTGGTTGCTACATTTTAGAGCAAACCACATTGAAGAAAGCAAAGCTCTAAAACCACCGGCAAAGAAACGGAAATTGAGTAACACTGCGCCGGATTGGCTGGAAGATAATAACAATGAGAAAAAAAATGAAAAATTAAAAGCAAAGTCTGCGGCGAGTAAAAGCAACGACAAGTATTCGTTAGCGCTTCAATGCAGTTATTGCGATTTTGTCGCCGTAGTTGTTAAAAATATCACCGCCCATTGCAATGCAAAGCATTACAATCGCAAATTAGCTTACACTTCGATAAACATTATTGCTGCTTATCAATGCTTGTCTTGCCTTTTTAAAACACCAAACGCGGAAGAAGCGAGGAAGCACATTCGGGATAAGCACTGTTTCAAGTTCAGTTGCAATAAGTGCGCGAAAATTTTCATTACCGCGGCTGCTGCTAAATTACATTACAGGTATAAGCACCCAGGTGAAAGGCGGCAAATATCTAGGAAAAGTATCGACAAACATCATTATCAAGTGTTAGTGGCTGCTATGATGGCATCAAACGATGATAAACTAGTAAAAAGCTCTAGTAAAAATCAGTTAATGGTCAATATGAATTTAGAAAATTGTCAAAACGTTTCTATTTCTTATGAGCATTTGTGCGAAATATTTAACTTTAACGTGTGCGTTTTGATCAAGGATCTTAAGCACTGTATAATGGATATTTAAAACACTGTGTTCAAAGTTTGCGCCATTAATACAGTACATGTATAATAATTTTGTAGATATCAGTCTTTTCTTTATTTGCACACTATTTTTTTTTTTTCATTATTATAAAAATATTTAACTTAAATGCTCAATGCGGAATTAATATTGATTTCTACTTTTGATTAGAAGCTTAAAATGACGTCAGTGTTGATAAGCATTCCTCTCTCCATAAATGTTGTTTATACGTAACCATAGCAACCGATCGTATTTTTGTTGTTTTGTTTACAAAACGTGCTGTAATTTTTACATCTATTAAACCGCTCGATTTACATTTTTATAATTCTTTTGAATTAAAAAATAATAATGTCGGCTTTGCTCTTGACCGCTGGTCAAGCCGAGCGTTACATTAGTCAACTTGAACAGGTTCAATTGGAAGATGTTCTAAGCATCAAGTAACAAGAAAATACAATTCTATATTGATTTAATTTAATTTAATTTTAATTAGTTGGTTAAAAAATCACAAAATTTTGGAGGAATTAAACGCTCAAGCCACTTTACACGTGTTGTCTTTGGAGGACGAATTTGTTCGAGCGTATTTTATTACTTATGAGAAAGTAAGGAAAGGGTGGTCGTTGCTTTTTAATTGACGTAACAAAGTTAATTAAGCTAAAAAAAAAATTGTTTAAGGTCGACATTTTAGTTTATAACGCGATTGCGATGGAGTTTTGGAGGAGACAAATTTTCCCGGAAATAGTCAAGGAAAAATCGACGGATATGGTCAACTTTCCCTTGTACACGTCAGTAGGTGCCATTCAAAGCTTTTTGCTGCATATAACTTGTGTCAACTGTATACACATTTTGAAAACAGATACATCAAGAATTAATTTTATGTGCATTAATTGACTTGCTGAGTTATCACTGCGACGGCTGCCAGGCTGCGGAAGCCACCCTACCGGATTTAGTGGATTATTGTTTTCGAAACGTCACTGATCTAATACAAAAGTAAGTCGAACACACTTCACTTTATGTACGATATTGATTAATTAGACGTTAATCCAAAAACACAGTTGTCCAACCGGAATTTATTTCCACGATAATCCAATGAAGAATCCCAGCGATAGAATCAAAGAATTGTTGCAAATGAGCGAAGAAGAAAATTTAAATATTCAAGCGGAAAAAATTCGGTATTCTATTGGGATTAAATCGGTTTCCATTATATGCTCAATTGTGGGACATTTAAACAAGTAAAAATAATTTATTTGTTTTGCCTATTTAAATTTAATAATTAAGTTGAAATTAGTTTGCCACTTGGTGTGCGCCATCGTTTACTCAGTGTTCACGACTCTGTCGTCCTTTTCATGCAGCTGATAGAAGTAGCACCATGGAAATTTGAAAAAGATGAGCAAATGTTCGAATTTGATGGGCAAAAGTGGACGAAAATCGAAGAAGAAGAAGAATTCCGAGTTTTAAAAATGGAAGGTCAAGTAAGTAAAAATTAGACCAACAACCAATCAATATTCTCTAAATTCAATCTTCATTGTTTTAAGTTAAACAATTTAAAATACATTGTAATATTTTTTTTTAGGTTTGGATTGGTATTTTTAATTTGCTGACCGACAGAGAAAATATGAATAAATATGAAATTAACGATTACAGAAAATCTCAAATTCTTAAAGTAATTAATTTTTATAACAATGCCAAATATTAAAAATAATAATTCTGTTATTTTCCATTTTTTAGCTTCGATCTCGTTTGAACGATATTTTATTAGACCAAATTCCTATTTTGAGTCATCTGCGGCGATATCTTGAGCAATTGGCGATGTTTAATCCACTTCCGGCGAAAAGAGACCTCATCATGGAACAAGTTAATCAATACAAACTGCATCTAATACATTTAATTAGTCAACAGCTTTTATATAATTATTATATATTTTTTAGAACCCTTTTATTTACGATGGATTTCAAATTAAATATAAGAAAAAGTGGGCAAAAATTGCGCAGGAGAAAAAACACATGTTATCCACTCTCGGTCAACAGCAGATGATGGAAATGGGAAAAATGTAAATAAATTAATTTTAACACTATTTAATATAAAAAACAAAGAAAAAAAATAGGAATTGATTAATTAAAAGCATTATTTTATTGTACAGATTATCCGACTTCTACGCATCCGATGTTTGGCAAACATAATATCAAGCGAGTATAGCGTTTATTTAGTAGAATAGGAATTAATCTGCGCATCTGCACAAAAATATTTATCATCAAATTAATTCGTTTTTTTTTTTAATTATTTAGAATAATTGAAGGGCCTTTCATTAAAAATGTCTTAAACGGTGACCTAAAAACTTCCCGTTCGTGGCTTTTTTCCTTCACTTTAATGGAAGGAAAAAAGGAGATAAAGTTTATAGCCTAAACCTTGATCCTTTAATAATTATTGCTGTCTTCTCTCTCTTTGCATATTTTTTGCTTCACAGTTTGTGGGATTCATTATCCAGTAAAGTGAGCAAGCTCATAAAACGAAGAAATGCAACCACAGCACATGTAAATTCAGGATTTCAAAAGTGGAAAACAAATCGAAATGATGTATCGTGTGAAATTTTGAACATTTTAAACCAAACTTTAGATAGAAGTTTAGAAAATACTGTAAAGAAGTAATCCTTTTTTTTTTTTTACTAATTTGGCGTTAAATTTGCAACAATAATTTTGCAAGTGCCTGTAAGTGTCGAAGTGTGCTATTTTAATAAGAAGACAAAACTATTTGGTGCATTATTCAAGCAATATAATAATTAAATTGGTAATTGGAGAAAGAAATTTGTCATAAAATTATATAAAAAAAAAAGCTTTAACAAATTCACTCCGAAAGTGTTAAACTGAACATGTTTATAGTTATAATGGAAGGAACAAGAAATGATTCGTGTTTTTGTTGATAAACATGAGACCTCCATTTGAGTCGTGTCGCAGTGAACCGAAGCGAAAAATCGAGTGAAATCACAACAAGTTTTTTTTTTTTTTTAATTTTCAAAAATGGAAAGCCCAAAACTTTTAACTGACCTTTAACTATTGTATTTTCGATTGTGAAAGTTTTAAGAACAAGAGCGAAAAGGATTAAAAAAGCAATAACCTTCAATAATAATTGACGAAGTAACCTTTATTCTTTTAAAGTGATCAATAATTATTATTCATCAGCCAAAGCAATAATTGGAGTACGTTTTCCCAAAACTCATTCGAAACAGCGCGCATGCACGCGAGCACGTTAAACATGGATGCCAATAGCAGTAGAAAAATATACCCTGGATTTCCAGATTATGAGGCAAATCTTAGCACTTTACCATGCGAAGTGCTAGAAATGATTTTTCATGATTATTTGACAGCAGCATCGGATAAAGATTTAATCAATATTCACTCGTTTGGAATCAAATTTGCCACCGTCGTGAGTCGTTATTTGTAAGTGCTCATAAACTTACTATTTGTAATTAAATTTTGGTTTTATAAGTACAGTACTGTAAATATTTTTTAATTCTTAAGTAATTATTAAAATTGTATGAAAGTGTATTCAGTTATTTTATTAATGATTAGAACATCTCTTCCTACCCCCAATAATAAATTAGATTTAGCCTTTAGAGAATGATTCTTCCACGTGATTTTTGCATGATGAAAAAGGTGTAATCCAATACAATCAGGTACGCCGGTATTTTATAAAAGCTTTAAAAAAAAATTAAAGTTTATTTTTAATAAATTTTGTTACACGCACGTACATTTTTTTGTCATACATAGTCGAAAAAGCTTTTTTGTCTTAATTAAAAAATTATTTTGCTATTTATTGTATGTGCGATTATACGGTAGCCTACTTGTCCGGCCGGACTATAATTCTCCTAGATGAAATGTTCCGACCAGAAAACTTCTAAATTTTAATCCTTAATTTTTTTTTTCTTAGATCTAAGCGAAAGTTGTGCTGCAGCGGCTTATATTTAGTTAAACAAGAAGCAGTGTTAAAAGCTTTAACTTGCCAAGAAAAAGCTCTTGTTGTTAATGCAAATGACTGTTATTGGTTTACAGAGAACGCCATTAGCCGTTTAATTACGCAAGTTCCATTGCAAGAACTGCATATTCTTAATCTGGACCTCACTCGCGATAACGTCACCAATATTTTTCAACTTGCTCTGACTTCGTTATCATTGAAGTGGACCTCCAATTGGGTGTCGGCTTGCCAACAAAATGTGAACCACTCGGAATCGTTTTGGACCACGCTCAAATCGGTTAAAGTTTTGTTAGAGTTGAAAAAAGACTATTCGGAGTTTCCAACGACGTTTCTTTACCATTGCCTCAAAAGCTTAGAGAGAATAGTAACAATTAAGACAGATAATTACAACGACAGACTGATGCCGTTAATTTTTCTTGTAAACAATTTTGGTAAGTTGTAATAATTAAATACTTTAACTGAAGGTTATTGCAGCAATAACAAGATATTTCCAATAATTAAGTTAAAGAATGTTCTTTAATGATATAAGATTCTTTAATTGACTGGTGTGGTGTTCATGAATCCGTGAGTTTGAATTTTTATGTTGAATCAACAAATAGTAGCCTATTATTTTAATTAAGTTCAAATTGGGTACAAGGAAAGTTCTTAAAACTATTGATAAAATTCTTTTAACGCTTTATGAGATGGGGAAAATTTACAAAAATTGACATATCCTATTATTGCTACAAGTTCTTAAAATTAATGTGATCTGTTAATTTTTAAATTATTTTAGATTCAACGACGTTTCAAAATAGATACTTAAACGTATTCCATATTAATAATTTTTTAGAAGGTTATGAAAAACATTCGAAAAGTATGCTTTAACTTTATGTTGTATTTTTTATACCGTACGGTAATAAAAAAAAGTTTTTTTTTTTGCATTTTTAGACTATGATACAATTAAATTTAAAATTTTTTCGGAAACATGTAGCGATATGTGGACTTCGCGATCCACGTATTTAAATTAAGTTTAGTCAAATTATATTTAAATCGCGAAAGAAC
>JAQGAZ010002869.1:0-14634 GCA_034692225.1 Polydesmus complanatus
AAAATTTAAAAAATAATAAAATAAATAATTAACCTGTAACACTCTGCAAAAGATCAGAACATGTTGTTTGACTGCTTGCGTAAACCAATCTATATCGGTGACCACATCCAAAACGTGGATGAAAAGCATGTTGTCTAGAAGAATTTGACGAACTGTTGGATAAACCAAAGCGAGATTTAACAAAGACTAAAATCTTCTCATTTTCTAATAAGAGTTGCAGAAATAGTCTTCTCGCAAATCCGGACATGGATCTCATCATTCCGTAACCATCTGAAATAATATTTATTTTCAAATTATGTAAAAAAAAATACAAGTAGAAATGTTTATAAATATGGTATACCACGATGGAAAGAAGGTTGTTTATTAATAACTCCGCATAAGACTTGAGCTAAAAGCTTTTGGTTATTTGGGTGGCACCAACAACATCTAGTTAAAAAGCGGATTGTTGCAACTTCAAGAGTTGAAGTCTGTTGAGAAGTTAAGCGCGAAAAATTAATGTAAGAGCCCATTGACATTGCCAATGATCCGTGACAAATAGGTCGGCACAATAAATGGAGCAATGGTAACCAAAAAACGCTTCCTTCTGATTCGCCTAACCAGTCTCTCATAGGTCCTTCAAGGCACAATTCAGAAAAAAAGTTTAAAATGGTAGTTACCATGTCCACCGAAATTACAGTTATATCTAATAAAAAATTCAAAAAATTATAAATCTTCCATTATTAAATGAAAAAGTAACATTAATTTACTTGAAGTCTGAATTTTATAAACCTTATCCGACTCAGTATTCCGATAATCATAGCTGGAATTGGTATTAAGATTTGATCCTTCATTCCAACAGAATTCTTAAAAAAATAGGAATACAAAATACTGTAATATTGATCTTATAATTAAAAAATAAACAATTAAAAATACCTAAAATAGATCGCGCCAAAAATGCCGGTATTCCAGATTCAATCAATTGCTTGATAACTGGAAACGACTGACTTGCGGCAGATAAAATTGTAAGTGTATTTGGATCCAAACATTCTAAATCAATGTTTAACGCTTTTTTCTTTGGTGTAGAATCATCGTTAACAATTTCACCGTCTGTTTGGCCACTAGAAGAAGCAGATGGCAGCTTTGCATCCGAAGCAAATAAATTGTTTTCGATTAAATCATCAAAAAAATCGGGTCGAATGTAGCATATTGATGTTAAAATTGAATTAATAGCAATTTTAGAGTTAGAATTAATTGGAATGTGAGAAGACCACGACACAAGCAATCTAATAAATTTTATAAATTATTAAATTTTGGGTTTCCAATAATTATTGAAACAAAAACTTACTTCAAAATCTCAGCATCAAACATTTTATAAAGCTCGGCACTAAATTCGGTCTCGTTAAGAGACCATAACACACTAGCAATACAATGAACAAAAGCTTGAATAGGGACACCATGAGGTTCTTCTATGCCAATTGTATGCCCGTCTGACTGTCCTTTTCTACGATTTTCGATAATTTTACTCGCTGTCATATGCAGCCAATTCAATAACGCCTCAATTCTTAAATAAATAAATTAAAGTAAGTAATTATATTATTATAAATGTTAAATGCAAAATACCTTTTTGAAGTTCCAGAATCTATTGAGGTGCACAGCAAATATACGATATCCATAACAGAGTCCAACGCGGCCCATTTACCATTTTGCCGATTAGCAGATCGATTCCCTTTAAAATTGTAAATAAATTAAGCAATGATAATCCATTAGCATACAGAAGAGAACTTGACAAAATTTGAACTTACAATTTCCATGACTTAAAGGAGAACTACAGATGTGAAGTAATGTATTAATTATTTGTAAACCAACTGAAGAATTTAATCGACCCAAATGCAAAAGAACTAATTCAACGTGAGGTGTGTATAACTCAGGAGTCGGTGTGAGTAGTAAAGAACAACACATTTGCAAAACACCGTCAACTGACGCTGCCACAGTACACGTAGCTTTAATAATTTCGGGACTGTATAACTGGACCAGACAATGATGCAAAAGTCTCAACCACCCAACACTAGATTTTGCCACACATTCTTCTGTCGGTACCGTTAAATTTACGTTTCCATCTAAAGTTCTGCTTCCAGCGTCTATATCTCCAAACGTAGAAGTTCCCAGTATCAGAATTTGTGACAGACCTATATTTGCCGAATCTCGTGGCCTGTACAATCTTATCACTATTGAAGTTGCAATTTCTGGTTGAACTAATTGTAAAAGAATAAAGGTTAGCCCGCTCGCTGGTCTTGGAGGACAAAGAGGGTTATGTCTTGTTATGCCGTCGCTTGAGATTTCCAAAGAAACAGCAGATGGGCACGCTTAAAAAAAAAAATCAATTGAGGTTAAAAATAAATTTACATTTTTTTACGTAAAAGAAATATTTACAGGCAAGAGAAGTTAAATGAGGTTGAATTCGAACTTCTTTTAATAGTACGGCGCACGGAAGAGTAATGGTTAACTCAACCCACGATTCGTCAGGGTAGAAGTGATAAGACCAAGCAGGAGTGCGCGCACGACGATGAGGAGCCGTTGGCTGAAGAAGAATGTCCGCAGGTTGAATAGTAGGATCTTTTAGAGTAATAACTCCTATAAAATTAGATTAGAATTAAAAAATGTTAATTTATGCCATAATAATTACAAAAGATTATACCAGTTGGCGCAAAATTAATTAGCCCATTGAAATTATCAGCGTCAGATGTTAATCCTCTCGTTAAATTAGGAGACATCAAACGATTCATTTTTTGCATAATAGCCGATAACATACTTGGATGACTATTTATTTGCTGACGATGGCTCGTTACCAAGTTTTCGCAAATAGTCTGCACTCCACCTAAATAAACGATCAAAATTAATTTACTCAAAATTAAAATTTTTAAATTTTATTTTACCCATATTTAAAAATTCTTCAATAGCAGTCTCGCAATCCAAAATTCTCATAACTAGCCAGACTAAAGGTTCTGACATGGAAGGAGGTAATTTGGTTTTTCCTTCTACAATAAACATTAGTCAGCACTATACAATAATTCTGATTTAAGAAATAAACGTTACCTGAGGTAAGAAAAGTATAAACAGGGCGAAGAACTGCCTTAATGCAGGCAGCTTTAGAATTAAGTGTACATAACAGTTGAAAAATTGTGTCGCCCACAGAAACTGGATCGCCGAAGAAAAACCGATCGTTTCCTTCACTTCCACACATAGAAGCTCCGACAACAACTGGACCTAAAAACATTGCCATCGAGCTACCCGAACATGAAGCCAATGATGAAAGAAGCCACATCATTGTTGGTTGATGCTGGAGCACTACAAACAGTTTATCATATTAAATTTTACAATTTTAAATAATTTTTAAAAAATACCTTCGTCAGCAATGTGCTTCTGTTTTGGAGAAGGAGATAATGCGTGAGAATGACTACAAAGTTGTTGGCCCCCGCTTGAATTCTTTGAAAATTTATGTTCGTCAGTATGAGCACTATTTGACCAATCGAATGATCTTGTGGCCGAACTCATCATATTCCAACGACTTAATTTAGTTGGGTCCGTCGAATTACTTTTCTCTTTCGAGTTTGACGGTTGAGATTGCGAAATAATAGGTCCAATAGGAGATTGTGCCAAATTAATGCATAAAGACAATAAAGAATGAATTAAATTGCTTCGAGTGCACCCATAATTTGAAAGATTTGCAGACGATCCATTTGTCGCTGAATCAGCGCTTCGAGGCATTACTGATAAAATATTGCTAAAACATGCAGCGTCGCCGACTTCTGATTCCGTAGAGCTGTGGCATACAACACCGTGACCGCCTACAATACCTCCAGTTAAAAGAAAACTATGAACAAGAGATGCAACGGCTTCAATTATGCTAGTTTGAAGATTTGAATCGTCCTCGGCAAAGTGAAAATAGTGAAGCAGGTGGATGAATTGATGTTGAGCATCTAGAGGCCCTAATCCACAACGAATTGCACCCCTAAAAAAATAACAAAAATAATTTATTAAAAACAAAAAAAAATTAATTCAAACATTACAAATGCTTAAATAATATCAATATTTTTGCTTAACAATTTTTTCTTACTTATCAGCTACTAAAAGATATACAATCCGTAACAACTGTTCTTTTACACGCATTGGCTTTGAACTGATTGAATTTGAAGAGTCACTAGAGACGATTAATCGCCAAATAAAACTGTGCATCGCACCTGCTACGGTCGGACCAACCTATCTCATCAAACAAAAGTTATAAGTTTAATTAGGAATATAATATAATTAAATTAAATATTCTTAGTATAAATTTTGCAGTACTTACATAAAAAGTCGAAGAAATAGAAGAATTATTTTCAAGTCCTTGCCCCGACAAAAACTTCATCAAAACAGGCAACAAATTATTATCTTCAGCAATTGCATAAACGTGGTTGTCTTTTTCAATGGGTTCAGAAGTCATAAAAAAATCCGATTGCGTATGTTCTCTTGAAATGTAAGCCATATTAAGCACTTTAAATGCCAAATACCAAGTTCTTATAGACAGTACTGGATGCCTATATTTGTAAAATAAAATTCGTAAGTAATGTTGACTCGACTTAATAGATTAATAGTCCTTACCAAGCCAAAGCTGCAAGAATTCCTGAAATAGCAGCTGAAGAAAGGGGAAGAACGATCTTTATGCTGGGATCAGTCGCCGAGTCATTTAAAGAAACCCACAGTTGCAATAAATGTTCTAAATTAACGTTAGGAATTCTAGCCTGTTGAAATAGTTCATTAAAACAATTTGCTAGCATGTCAACTGAAGTCATCGGATTGGTTGGTAAATTCAAAGGGACAAAAGATGGCAATGGCATTGATTCCGGGACAATAGAAGAAGCTTGTTCCTTCTCTGAATTAACTTCGGAGGAAGGAAAAATTGGCAAGAAAAATGCGTTAACAAAAACCTCAGCTTCCGATGAAGCCATCGTTTTTAAACGTAATTCGGCTCGACTTTCAACACCCATTTCCATTCTAGCGTCAACAGCAACTGAAACTGTAGGTGCACAAAGCAAATCAGAACTCCAATTAGCTGAAGGAACGTCTTCAGCAACCACAGTAGGCTTGGGAGGTGTATATGGATTTTTCATAAACCATGATCTAAAACGATAACAAATAATTCAAAAATCCAATAATTCAATTTAAAAATATTTAAAATTACTTATTATCCTTTTTAAGAGAAAAATATGGCAACTTGGTAATAGGCGTCGATTCTGTTGTATCCGCACTTATGTCATCGCTACTTGTATCATCTGATTCTACTTCTAATAATTTCATTAGTCCATATAATTTAGAAGAACCATTTGAAGAAGAATTTTTAGCGTCATCTAAATAAAAACATAAACTTAAATTAATCCAATTGCAATTTATAAATACTTAATAATGAAACATTATTATTTAATCCAACAATTCTTACCCGTAGAACTCGGAGGAAATGAACTTGATCTTCCAGTTTGACTAGGTAGCTCATCCGAAGAAGCAAAATTGGTAAATGAATCTGGATTAGCTTCGCTGGTAGATGGACATTCTTGACTTCTATTGTTGCAGATCACAGGATGAAGCTTTTCACCTAAAACATTGCAATGAATCAATTATTTACAAACGTAAATCTACAATTATACGTTTTACAAAACTAACCTTCTAAAATATCCTGAAGTAAACAAGTAATAGCGTGTCTTGCCCACGGATCTCCCCACGAACTGGAAGATGAAGCTCCTTCACTTCCTATGCATCTCTTCATCAACGTATGCAGCTGAGACTGAGTTACAATGTCACCCAACCCAATTGCGGGTCTCGCCATTATAACAATTTTTGCCAATACCTTGCAAGCTAACAGAAATGTGTCGACATTGCAAGTATAATCCATCGATAATAATAAGGTAACAATTCCGCGGGCAACTTGTAGATTTTGACTTCTGGGAAAATTAAATACAGTGTCGTTAGAAAACGCACCATCTCTGAAATTGTCCCTCTGAGCTTGTAACTGATCATGCGACGCAGACGAAGGTTCACCAAGCATGGAATGGTGTGCTTGTTCAGCTCTCCTCAATTGTACTATATCTTTAAAATGCTACGAAAGCAACAAAAAAATTAATAATGCTAATTAATAGATTATTTTGTAACATTTACTTTTGCCGTGCGTTTACTAAGAATCTTTTTTTCAAGTTGTTCTTGTCGCTTAAAAGCAGCATGAACATGGGAAAAACTCCCTGGGGTAGATATTTTTTTAGCTTGCTCTAAATCATCCAACTAAAAACAATTTTAATTACACTAAAGATTAAAAAAAAGTTTAAAAAAAAAACTATCTTACTAATTGTTTATGGTACATAATTCTTTTGTGTAGCTTTCTACGACATAATCTACCAGAAGATAATTTATTACTAGACGATTGATTTCGCAGCATAGCCCATTCCTCTTGAATAAAATCCCATCGACTTGTAAATCCTAAAATGTATTACAAGCTTTAAAATTTTTTCAAATGTTTATAAAATATTTCAATAAAAATTGTTAAAAACCTGCTCTATCTTTAGGTATTGATGGTTTGGCTTCATCTCCATCCTCCCCCATTAATTTATGTCGGTTTCCATCGGTGACATCGAGATAAAAAGAGACAAATAATAATACCCATCCAACTAAAGTCAAATCAACTGAGCTTTGAATAAAACTATCCGAAAAAGCTAAGGGAGCCAACAATTTTTCGAGCAAATGTAATATACTTGGCAGTGTGTTATGAAGAATTGGTTTATCGTGGCAGCTCACCAGGAGTAAAAACACTCTACAAACAAATTTAAAAATAAATGTTTCATCCCAACTTAAAATAAGTAAATAAATAACCTACCTATCTTGAGGAAATATCACAGTTTGATTAGAGTGATACAATTCCACTAACATCTTCGCAACGAACGATCCCCACCAAGGTTGCAAGCCACAAGTTCTTACTAATAACGCGTTAGCCATCGTTTGAAACCGACTATACCCACTTACAGCTAAATAACGAAACAACAGTTCGCACATAGGTTGATTCAATTCCGATTGAAGAAATGACAACGAAGATAACGCGCTTGACTGCGTTGAGCAACTAGGACCCGGTGAAGAAGACTGACTACCAGTTTTAGCAATCGGGTTATATTTACAAGTCATACTAAGAAGAGTTACTAATAAACTTTCACCCAAAGCTCGTAGTTTATCCGTATATACAGCACTTAAATCGTTCGTCGTTGCCTTTTTAGGTATAGTTTTATTACCAGGTATGATCCTGACCAAGCGATCCATAGTAGATGCGACTAAATTTAATTGCTGCTGAAGTTGAATGCAATTTCGATAAGTTGTAATAATTTTAGTCTCTTCATCGCTAGTTTTACTGCCACTTTGTTCCCAACGACCAAACGTTTGGCCAATTCCAAAATGAGAACAGTCCGAGACAGAAAAAGGGGCGAGTAAGCTTTGCAACTTATCGCACATTAAACTGTATCTACAATGAATATCTTCAAGGAGTACACTTAATACACTTAGGTGAACTTGTAATTTAGACGCCATTTCAACAGGTGAATCTGCCTTTTCGTCGTCAATTTGTTCTATCCAAGGCGGAATAGTTGTGTAGCCATAAAAAACACCCATTGGAATTCGACATTTGGTAGTACCCATTCCATATCTCCCAATTGCAGTTATCTAAATTTTATAAAAAAACATTTTTAATCAATATACTCGAATCTGAAAACTCGTAAACAATCTAGAAATCCCATGATAAATTTTGATCATTAAAAAATATTACCTTCAAAAATCGACAAACAGGTGGAGGTAAAATGTCGTTCATAACTAGCGGGCGATAGCAAATATCAGTAGAAACAACTACTCTTTGACCGTCAATTTCTTCCCTGTCGCACCAGATGTCAACAGAAAGAGAAATCAAATCCTGACAAGCCGGTATCATAAAATCTGTGAGGACAATTGGTTTACCAAAATCGATTACAACAAATCTTCTCGCTCCTAAAACAATACAAAAAAAATTAACAAATATTAAAAAAACAAAAAAAAACAACAAAAGGTTCGGATAGTCGCAGTGCTACTATATTGATGCAAGTGCACTAAGACTTTATGAACATAATGTATAATAAATAATAACCAGAATGCATTCTCTCGATCACTAAAATTTGTTGAGATGGAGGTTGGAGAAAATGCTGCCACGGAAATATGGGAACAGTTGCCATAGTTCGAGGATTACTATCCGTTGTTGGTTTTTGGTTCGTTTTGGAAGGGCCCGGAGTTGGCATATTATTCGAATGACTTGGAGCAACCCAAATAGTTGAATTGCAATCCTGCTTCTCACTCAAAACTTTGATTAGCTCCTATGAATAAATATTTTAATTACAAGTTTTTAATATTCTAGCATAATTATTCGATTACGTCTTCTGTCTTCTTAAGATCCATCAAAAAAGTAGATAAGCGGCTAGAATTTGAATTATTCAATTGCTGAGTTCCGTTAGCAGTTGGAACGCAAATAGTCATATTTGGCGACATGGATAAAGGATTTTGACTTCCGCCAGAAAAACCTATAAAGCAATACAGTGTAATGTAATTCCGAAATTTATAATAAGTTATAAACTTACCAAAAACAATTTTTTCAACTTTAGTTCCATCGCTTGCAGCGCTACATGTAAAGTGCAATGGTTCCACTTCCAGCAAACCTTTTAAATGTTGATTTGGCAAATTAAAAGATGGAGAGTTATTTGGTCCCTCCTCCGGAATAGGAGGAGCAGAAGATGAATTTAAAATTGTGGATGAGGAATTGGAAGATGCACCTGCACCGGTAGAAATATGAACCCCACCAATTACACTATTATTATTATTAACGTTAGCATCTGCACCACCATTTCCAACCACTGTTGCATATGTAACAGGAGTTGACGTAGATTTTAAAGGTTGAGGTGCTTCAATATCAAATAAATCCATATCAAACGGTGTACGATGCAGACCAAAACGAGACCTTAAAACTGCGTGAAGAGGATCGTTTCTTTCATTTAACTGCTTAACGACTTTGACTAGTAGTTGCAAGCACTGACGACCAAGAGCGGCTGTATCAAATTGTTTCACATGGTTTATCAATAAAAAGAACCAGTGTAATGCTCCAGCTGTACGACATTGATCAATTGATGGTAACCACTCCAAAAGAGCGTGTAGTAAAGAAGACTCAAACTCGCTGTTAACTGATCTGCTATACCTAAATTTTAAAATAAATTAAGCTTACAATCAAGAAATAAATACTGTATTTATAAAAAGCACAACGCTTACTCTATGCAAAATATAATCAACTTGGAGCATTTGTGAGCGATACTTCTACTGGCGTCCAAAAAACAGCTCCAGATGAGTTGTTTAAGATTTCTTTCAATTACTAAAAATACTTTCAAGTCTTCAATTCTACAATACAATAAAACATAAATAAAAATATAAAGCTAGAAAAAAAATAAGCACTTTTCTGTTTGGTTGTTAAATTGAATAGCAGCAATCCAATTAAGAATATCTAAGGCGAGATTTTGCTGGTGTTCGTGAGTAATTTCACCAGATAACGGTTCACTATTGCAAATGACATTCACCAGCTGCTCATGGAAAAACTCATTGGTAAGCATATCCACCCTCTGAAAACTAAAAGTGACATCATTAATACTGAATTTCTAACAAAAATATAAGTTGAAAATTATAATTTCCCTTACCTATTTTTTAAAGGATTTTTCTTAAATGTGCGAACAGTTATAGATATTTCCTGAAACAAATCGCATCCTTTTAAAGCTTCAGTGCTTCTGTTAGGAGCTGATGAAGATAGCAAGTCGACTGCGTTTGTAGGAGGAATGTATAATTCCAAAAGTGACTGAAGACTCGGAACAGGCCCATAACGATCTTGAATTTTCATTAAATTTTGCCATCTTAATGACGGTTTTGAACTTAATGTTGAAGTAGATTTCGAAGTGTGCTACAAAAATAAATTCATTAATAAATGGTAATTACTTGAAGAAATAAGTTGTTATTCAGTTTACCATTTTTGCATTATTATTTTCCGCTTTGTCATTTCCCAAACTTTTAATGTGAATAAGAAATGTCCGCGCCTTGACATCAATAAGTTTGGTACTCGTAAAGGTCACAACTCCATTATGCCCCGATAGATCTAAATAATTAGCTAAAGATAAAGGTCCGCACATTATCTCCGCATTGTGATTTTTTAAAAACTCAGAGCTATTGACTCTGTTAACGGAAGCGTTAGGTTGCAAATTAAAATTTACAGACGAGTCCACATCAGGAGAATTCATAGACAAATTGGTGTTAATTCCTTTTGAATTCTGTTTAAGTAACGTTAGCTAAAACATAATAAAAATTGTTAGCAAAATATCATGGCAAAAAAAAATAATGATACCGTAAAAAAAATAAATGGTGTACCTGAATATTCGGAATATTTAAAGTAGGCACCAAGCTAAATTTCAAGTCAATGTGACCAAAAGAACACGATTTAGGTAGAGTTATTTCCAATAAATGTTCATCCCAAGTTGAACTAAATAATTGAGTAAGGTATGGAACATTATTGCATAATAGTTTATGGAGCCCGTAAAACTAAATCGTACCTGTCAGGTTGAAGTTTCCAACTTCTAGTGTGTAGATTTGCCTTGCCCTGCTGTTGTAAATGCTGAGGATGTCTACGTTGCCTCTGCTCTTGTTGAATTTCGGTCCAACACGCTGGCAAAGTGGCTGAAAATCTCGGAGATAAATTCATAAACTTCGTTAAGCTGAAAAGTTCTTGTAAACTTTCTGTTGTTAAGGGTCTCATTCCAAATGATCTATGATCTTCTAAATAATTTAAATTAAGAAAACAAATCTGATGCGACAACGTAATATTTAAATTACCTTTGTTATCATTCTTGTCTTTGTGTAATAAAAATTCCAAACGGTAATCACTGGCATAATCTCCACTTGCTCTGCCATCAATTGCCGATGAGGCTGCTGCCCCTCTTATAATTGGGCTCACTTGAATAAAGTGAAGTTCACCGTCATCTGTAGCCACACACAGTCTTTCGATACCTAATCAATAATAAAATTACAAATAATTCCTTTAGAATAATTATTTCAAAACTCAATTAAACTTACTAGAGCAGTAAGTAGCCGAAACAAATTTCTTTCCAGATTGTGGTTTAATCTCGCCCACGCTTTCAAGCGTAGATAATTCAATAATCTGCACTGCCCCTCCAGCAGTTATTAAAGTTACCAATCCGCTTAAGGAACTGAGATCACCATTAGCATCGCCCGATTTTAAGCCGTTGGTAGATTCGCTACGAAATTCTCTCGATTCAGTAGGCAAGATCAAAACATTAACAACCATATCTTCTGAATCACAAAGTGTCCTTTGTAACACGGGTGTATCAATAAGATACAGTGAATCTTCGGACTGTTCCAAATGATAAAGAAAAAGAGCACCGACAGATTTAGTATTACTTTTCATACCATTTACGATGTCGTCACGTTTTCCTACGACTACGAGTACGTTAAAACCATCATTTGTGGGAACAACGTGAGAAACTCGATGAATTTCACCGTTGAAATTTCCAGGTAGTTCGACACACCTAACAATTCTTCCGCACGAAGCTCCGTCTTTTTTCTCAAATACTTTACCACTTGGGGCATTTTCATCTCGCGTCACTCCACTAAAACCGTTCGACATGCTGCTGCCACTGCTATTATTTTCGTTAGGTAAATCATCTGCGTAACAAGATAAATCTAATTTAAGATCTTTCATATAGACTAGAGTTGACGACAAATATTGTTCATAAGAAGCTTCAATGACATCTTCACTAAGTAAAGGCTGATAAAAAAGTCGACTGGCATCAATTTGACTGTTTGGAACCACTTTTGTTGAAGAACCACTGCCGGTAGCTGCAAGTCCATTACTATTATTATTCAAAGTTACGGGAACAGGACGACTGGCATGATGCCATCCTAATACTACATGTAATAAATATAAACCGCTCGAAGATTTTCGGCGGGCCCAAGTTGAATTACAAGCACCGATGTCCTCCTCCTTCACATTTCTAGAAACTTCTTCCAATTTCATAATGTCCAATGATTGAGCATTGCTTCCTATCTGGTTAACGTCATTCATAACTTGAACTAAAGGACTTTCTTTAACCCCAAAGCAAGTCCAATTATGAGAAAAAACACTATCCGAAATAGCAAGTCCGACAACAACTGATGGCAAATAATTTGTCTGAGTATCAGTTTCTTGAATTTGGCATTCGGGAAGCACAGAATCTCCGTTCCCCAAAACTGCTAACGAACTCAGTAATAAATCTTATAAAAAATAAATAAAAAGCAAACAAAAATTAATAAAATGTTAAGTCTAATTTAAAAAAATGTAATTCACCTTTATCTCTGCAACTCGTATTGTATGAATCGTTCACAAAAACATCCGAAGAAAAGCTAAAAAAATAATTTAATTAAATACATTTAATTTGTCAACTTTTATATACCGGTAGATATTATTTAATTACCATTCATCTTCCTCAGTTACATTTGTCCTTGCTTCAGAGTCGAACAAAGTCTTCAAACGCTTTTGTCTGCTTAAAACCGTTGATACAATTATTGGATCGTGAGGATTAATCAAAAATTGATACTTTTTCTACGAAACAAACGCAAAACCGTAAATATAAATTTTATTCATTTAGAGAACAAACATACCTTCAATATTCTCACAGTATCCCATACTACAATATTACCGCTTTCAGTAGCCGTAGCTATCAGATCAGGAAAAGAAGAAACACTGACACACGAAAATCGTTCTCCGATCTCTGAATGCAAAACTGCGGGACTCGTAGCATACGTTACTATTTAAAAAATAATAAAATTGTTTAAGAAATAATAAAACGGGAATATATAATAATCATATAAATTACTCGAAAGCGGCACATTTTGTGTGAATTCGCCTTTAACAAATGGACACGAAGGAGAATGCCTCTCGTGCTCAGACCTAAAAATCACACACATACACAATTTATATTTTTAAACTTCACTTCAATTATAGACTCATTTTATTTACCAAGGTTCGTCAGTTGGTTCCCAACATACAAGACAAATATTACAAGTAAAACACATAGCTCTATCGTCTCCAGTAGAATTCGATTGATGATAAAATCCAGCTTGTGCCATCTGATCAGGAAGCGCCCATCTGAAATAAACAGTTTCAATAATTTAAACTACGATAACAACCGTTTGCATTTTTACTTGTAATTCATGTGCGGCCATTTTCCAAATGTTTCTCTTCGACCAGCCTCACTAAACATAAGACTTCGATCTGTCGCAACTATCGATGTCTGAGGAGTTGATTCGGGCGTATTCGTTGACGAAATCAACACATTTAAACGCTCGCTTACTGCTGACGCAATTGACAAAGAAGGCACAGACCGGTTCAACCGTTTTAATTCTTGTACCAAGTTGTAGAACGCTGGTTTCAAAACATTGTACGGTAACTCCAAGCAAACAGAACACCACTATAACAATATTTCATTATAATCACACGTATATTTAAAAAAAGGCAAAGTCTATTCGACTTTGCACACGCTGACCTTGGCCACCTTATGGTTTCCTTTAATTTGCTCTTTAATCAATCCGATCTTAAATTCCAATTCATATAGAACCCGTTCCTGTTCGCTGCCCAAGTTATCCAGCATTTGTTGCATACATTCAACTAACTGTAGCGCCTAAAAATCAAAAAAAATTATTATCACCTAATCTTTTTCATATTTTGAAAAAAATCTTATTACCTCAGTGTACAATATTTCTATCTTAACATCGTCGCTGGAGGCGCAGATTCTAGTTTGAAGCGCTGTGTCCAAGAGAAGAACACCGTTATGATCTCTCCGTAAGCCAACGGCCTTTCCATCTGTAAACAGTACTTTGTCGTGCCCGGGAATGTATATACATTGAACATCTGATCCATCTATTTTAGCATTAAAAGTTTAAATTAAAACTAAAAATTACATTCGACTAACCAAGTCTTGAAACAAAGCTTATTCAACGAAACAATTATGATTCAAATGTATTTATAGTTATTGACGATAAAGACGATTTCATTATTAAATAACAATTTACAACTTTTGGAACTGGAAAAGTACCTAAAAAAAATTACTTGGAACGGAAGTAAAAAGAACTTTGACGAAGCGTTAGTGATTTTAATTAAATAGACTAAAACTAGAACAAAGACAATGCAATTTTCAATTTTATTAGAAGATTGCAATAAATTTAATCTCGGAAAAAAGTCTTAAATAACTTGCAAATACCCTTGTTTATGTGCCTAGGGCTGCCTGATTCAATCCAAGCGTCCTGTTCACATTGCGTGCTAGTATTGCCAACTAAACGGCTCTGCAAAATGATTCCAGAACACACATCCAATACTTGAACGTAGCAATCTTTTGTTGTGATTAAGACAGTATTGAGAGTTGGGTGGTAAATAATATTATTAATACTTTCATTTATATATAAACAACCGTCTTCAGCTAACATCCACTCATCTACGTCGGCCATCTTTGATAGAAACACACTCCACACCAGCGCGCAATACATGCACAG
>JAQGAZ010002870.1:0-14626 GCA_034692225.1 Polydesmus complanatus
GTAATCCTCTACGTTGAACGCGGTGAAAGTGAATCCGCGGTTTATTTCTATCGGTATGTATTTATTTGACAAATTTAACTTATTTAAACAGTTTTTTGTAAAACGTGTGTGAAAAAAAAGTTGTCGGCAGTTAAAAGTGAACGCGATAATGAATTGATATTAGTTAATTGGTTGACAATTTTAATTGACATTATTAAGCTGTTTACAGTCTATGTAGGCTACATGCATTGTAAGCTTACATGTACCGGTGCGTGAGAAAAGCTTCCATCATTGTGGTAAGTGGATATTCAATATTTGTTTTAGCAATTTACGAATTATTTGTAACTATGTGACAGTTATAATGTATTACAGTACTATTTAATTTATATAATCTGTCTGTGGTAATTAGAAGAATAGCGCAATATTACAGAAAATAATGTGTTCGCATACAATCTACCTGTAGGATTAACACGTGAGATCTTTTTCTTTACTACGCGTTCGTTACCTTTTAATGCGTCACAAAATGTGATTCATTTTTCAAAGTTCAAAATTACATTTTATGTACTCTAATTCATTATTCGTTTTGAATGAACGCGAAAAAAATTCAAGAAGCTACTGTCGATGACAATGTAGGCGAGTGTAGCGAGCAACACGCGGTTACAATAATTATTATTGCGATGCGCACGTTGTGGCAAGCCAAGATAACGCCGTACAAGCCGCAAGCTTTGATTTACTTTTTCTGTACATATAGAGTATTTCAATGAAATGAATGTTACATTTATTGGTGCACCCAAACCCCCCTTGACTATTTGCTCGTTATTGCAGGCAAATTATAATAAGTGACGGAGGGGCCGGGGGATATACAGTATAACGGGAAAAGTCTAACATGTGAAAGCACGTACGCCCCGGTGCTCATCACCGCAGTACCGAAGCACAATCTAATTCTGTAAGGCGATCATTTTTGTGAGAGATAAAGTCTAAACATTATTATTATTTTTGAGTTGAGAAAGCAATTTTGTGTTCGAATTAAGGATTGTCTGTGGACAATTCTTTGAGTACCAATGAGTAAGTGAGCAACGTGCCGACGACCTGAAATTCAATGTCAAAATTAGGATAGTTATTCTTTGCTTCGAGAATGAAAATATAAAGTATTGTTTGTTTTTACCGAAACTAGAAAGCTCTTGTTGATGGTGAAAAAGCCCCAAGCGGTGAGAGCGGGTGGCGAAAGAGACAAACGGGACGTGTACATCTGAAACTTGTTTTGGATCTAAAGGGAGAAATTAAGACATTAGTTAATTCGAATTAAATTTTATTGAACATGAAAACTCATGTGGTGTAAAGGAAACTGGGGAGCATTAAGTAAGAGTTGAGCTCGGTGCCGATTAAGCTTTTTTTCGGTTACCCAAACGCAATATAAATTAATTGGAGGCCCCTCCCAAAGTTTACTACCGAAAAAAGCGCCGATATTGCGAGGCCGAAAATTGTTTTGACGAGTTTTTATTAGGTATATAAATTCTATTAAATCGAGAATTTTTTTTAAAAAAATGGCGATCGTAAACTGCGCAATATTTTTTCCTTAATTCGATCGAGACTTTTAAGTTGGGTACGGACGGTATACACTGTACAGCATGTCAGTGTAACATTAAAATGGTCAGATTTTTGTAATTTTTGGAGCCCCTGAAATGATGAGGCTCAAGGTGCGCCTTTGCTGTAATGGGCTACCGAAGAGAATTTTGCTTTTAATTTCCAGTAAAATATTATTTTGACCTTGCTAATATTATGTATACTGTAGGTGTATATTTTTTCAATGCGGAGGTGAATCTTCAGTGCTAAAATTTCACGTAAAGGGAGGCAGGGACGGAAATCGAAAGGCAGAAGCCTCTTGGATATTTCCAATTTTTGTTGGTCGTTTAAAACTTAATGAGATTTTTAGTTAATATTTTTTTGTAGCAGTTGGAAAGTTTTATGTTACAGTGTATAAGAATTTATTGTTTACAACAATGATAACTTCTCATAGAGCGTTAGTTCAGTAGATGAAGTAAATATTATCGTTTCATAATTATTACTGTAGGAATTGGTAAAAGTTAGTTTTATTAAATTTAAGCGCGCGTTTTATTTACATTTTATTACAGTATAATATTTTAATTTTGCAATTTTTTAGGTGTAATTTGTAAAGGTTGCAAAATGTTACGTGTTAAATGGTTTGCTTTTATACAAACACTGACTTGAAAATGATGTAACATTTTTCCACACTGGTTGCTTAAGAACCATTATCTTAAAAGTAATTACCGGTATTAGGACTTTCAAATTAAAATACGGAAGAAAAATAAAAGCTTGAATTTCTATCAAATTAAAAAAAAAAAAAAATTGCGCGTTGTTAAAAGTAAACTTACAGCTGTTGCCGGTTGAGAATAAGAATAAATATCGTCAAAGTTATCAATATCTTTGATGCTGTACAGGGAGTCAAATACCTGAAAAAGAACGAGAAAAAAAATTATTTTACTATTAAGTAGCCTATTATGATAATACATTAACAATGTTGAAAAGTGGGTGTGAATAAGCATTAATTAACTTATTGGAGCACCTTGTTATTCACTTGTGCGGATACGATATATTTTAGACAGAAAATTGTAAATAAATAAATTGCGAAGAGTAAAGCGGCAGCGTATTCTACGAATTTCTCCGTGTCTCCGGGTTTCAACACTACCAAACGCCGCAAAACAAACGTCAAGCTGATACATTCGAAAATGATCCACTGCAAAATGTTAAAGGATTGCAAGGAATCGTACAACGCGAGAGTGTGACATCTCTGACGATGTAAGTTCTGAAAAACGGCGAGTGAGACTTCGGAATTGTTTCGTGAAAATCTTTCCAGCACTTCGAAATTTGTGCGTAGGAGCAAGGAGAAAAGAAGGTGCGCCGAGTAGGCGGTGACTAGGAAGGGGAAAAGATACGAGTAGGTGAGGAAATCGACAAGTACGAGGAGGAAATGTAATAATTGATGTCGTTGGAGCAGGTGAGACCAACAGTTTGGACACCATAATTCATCTTCTTTCGGCTTCTTTCTATCAGTTTTATTATTTTTAGCATTGCCTTTATCATCTTTATGTTCGTTGTTATGGTGCTGGTGGTGGTCACTACCATGGTCATCGTCTCCGTGGACGCTCACGTGATTTAAAGCGCCTTTAGAAAACATTTTACTGCAGTTGAGGACGGTGATCGCTCCAACGAGGATGAAGAAACAGAGAAGAGCTAGGGTGAGAATGAGACTCCAACGACGGATTCGACGAAACTGTTGTTCCAACTCGATTTCCGTAGAGATGCACGAGATGTTGGCCAGACATTGACGGATGAATTTGAACGTAGGAGTGAGATTAAAAAGTGTATGGAGATAGGAGAGTGCGGAGGACAGGACGATGCACAAAACTCCCACGACTAGAGCTCCGTGATTCACGCTCATCCATACGTAATACTTGAAGAAGACGTCGCAACGGAGAATGACGGAGAAAAGAAGGAGAGGGAGAAGGAAAACGTGGTAGACAATTAGAAAGACGTTTTTTAAGCTGAAGCGAGAGAAATTGGGCTGGTTATTTAATAAGTCGAAGCCGAATATGTAATAGATGTAATTGAAAGGCTTCAGAGAGCGAAGTAATTTTTTCAATGAATCGTCGTCGGATGATGATGGAAAATGAGGATGCAGTGAATCGTCGAGGAACGATGGGGTAAAATGAAAATCAAACAAACTGCTTTTTTCCTTTCGGATACGCATTTAGGCTTCAGGTTTATATTCACAAATGATGGGAATTGGCTTCACTTTTTCAATGGTACTGCTTCTAACAAACGTTAGGATAACTTGGAAACGGCACTCAAATTTGCTATGTACAGTATTATTATAATTAGGTAGTTTTAAGCGATAGAGGAAGGTGAGCCAACATTCAAAAATCAATAAAGCTTGTCTATTAAGACCTAATTCAGCGGACGATTATGGCTCAATGGAGTGAAAATATTTCGGTAACTAATGGATTAACTCATTAGTTATCAATTTTTCTGCTATTAAATTGGGCATTAAAACTGACAGAATGTAAAGAAAGGAGACGGCAAATATTTTAAGAATGATATTTCAAGGTTATAATAATAATGACAAGCAATTCATTAATTGAATTTTATTTTTTAATGGCCAAATTTAATTTATTAGCTAATTAAACCGAGATATCTTCTATTTTATAGCAAAATTTATTTTAAATATTTACGATCGGCTAAGTGTTTATAATTTGTTTTATGTTCGTTAATTAGCTGCATTATTATTAATACAAGTAATAGCCAGAAACACTTGTTAACAGGCTCAGCGCATTAAAAATTTAGATGGCAGCTTTATTTTTTTTTTATTGAACTTAGCTTAATTATGTTGCTTGCATCTCGCAAAATTACCGGTAGTATTTATTGGTAAATTGATTTTTTCTTATACGGTACACTTTTTTTTTTTTCTTTCTTAAAAAATAATTATACCGTTGTGCATTTTAGAGAGTAAAAAATGAATTCAAGACTTAATTTGGTAGGGTATAATTATTTTAAATTGAAAATTTTTTAGAAACAGTTTAAAGGTTGTTAGGTTTTTGCGGCCCCATCCTGACCGGCCTAACTTAGGTGTTTACTATTTAGGGACAGCGGAGAATGCAGATGAGGCCAGAATGTCACCCCTTTTATCAGTTTATGCATGCATAATACCGTAGTGAAGTTTAAGTTGTAACAGAAAAGTGTTTAAAAAAAAAGATAATGATAAAAGGAAGTGGAACTATTTTATTTATCTGTAGGCCTATATAAAGTTGATCGCAAACTTCGAAACACTGGAATAATTGAATAGATTAATTTTATAATTTTTTTAATTGCTATCCAAACTGATGTTATGGATTTCGCGGAAGATTTTATCGCCGAATGAACAGGGTTGTTTTTCAACGTTGAGCTGCTCATTTACGAGCATTGTAATGCCCCTCTCTAACTTTTAATATTTTTTCATTCTGAATGAGGTTGCACTATATCAAAAAAATTTCAAGTACAGTATTTTTATATTTATTTTTTCCCCCCTTCTTTTTTTGAATCTGGAGGTGATGTTTGTCCGTTCTCATCCTAGATGGCGCTCTTTCTCTTTGCAGCAGCTTTTTTTTTTATCTCGTGTGACTATTCAGTGTCGTTGTGATGTTGGTTGTGCGATTATTTTTTGGGGGGAAGGAAAGAAGGGAGGGAAAGGAGGTGATGGTTGTCGGCTGAATGGATGAGGGAGATTGCATTGTATCTGCGGTCGTATTTTATTATTGCCCTCGTGAACCCATCTGGTGAAAAAAAAAAAACCCTTTCTTGTTTCTAAACTTACTGCGCTCGGTTACTAAATCATTCAGGTCTTTTTAATTCTCTCTCTCTCTGAAAATAAACCGCAAGGTCTGCATGTTCAAAAAAAAAAAAAAGGTTTTAGGGTTACAATAGTCTATAAACTAGATAACCTTGATTGCTACATTATCATTATTCATTAGAATGAAATATTTAAAGAAAAAAAGGTACACCGACAGTTTAACGTGAGAATCCGAGTCACTTACTCTGGCAATATGCCCACTTTCTTAACTTTTTATTGCAGTACATGTACTCAATACTACACGTTTTGTTTTAATGTCATCAACTTCGCCAAATAATACACTCAACCCTCCAATTACGCGAGTTCGATGTACGCGACTTTTGACGCTCATTTTTTTCAATCCCGCAAATAAAAATTTACATGTTTTTTTTTTTTATTCCATCCCCCTTCTCTCCTCTTTTTAAAAATATTTAAAAATCTTTTTCTGCTTACTTCAAAAAGTATGTTTATTCAATGAGATATGTAGGGGGCCGGGAACAATAAGTAGTTTCGGGGCACCATCGAAAAGAGGTGCCAAAATGTAAACAAATTGTTAAAAATTTAACAATTATTTGTCAAAAAAATGGGGCTAAATTAGTTACGTTTCTCAAAGAAATTTCCCATTTCACAGGCTCGACCATTGTAGACCTACTTGCCTACTGAATGTCATAAAATATTATAAGTTAACCCGAGTTAGTAAAAAATTGCTATTAAGCTTAAAACTCTCGCTACACCACTTATTTTAAAAAATTATTCAAATGTGGCTAATTTTGATTAATTTCTTTTAAAAAATCAATTAGAAATCTCGATCAATTTTTAGTTAAAATTAACGTGAAATATAACATTGTTTTTGAACCTGAAGCGATGCTCGTAATGTGTTCCTAGTAGAACTTCTTGGAAGTTCATCAAATTTTGACAAGTAGGCTACATGCATTTCAGTATTTTTTAAAGAATGTGAATAAATTTTGAAGCAGAATTCTCTATTTTGTAGTTGTTCTGAAACGCCATCTGTTACAGTATAAGTGTTGTTTTTTTTTAAATTTTATTTATTAATTTGCGTACATGTAGTCCTAGTATACTTGTAGGCCTACTGGAGATTTTAGTAAAAGTAGCCTATTTGTCAGACATGATTACCCCATACTGGTATACATACACACTTATTACAGTTAACACGTATACAGTAACAGAATTATTATCGTATTTATCCTTAGCCGTTAATTTGATGGACTTCTATGTTTACGTAAATATTCACTTTTGAACTTTTTAAAACTTGTATTGGATATACAGTCGTTCATTGTATTGGATATGTTCATACAATGAAAACTGTTGATTAATATTTTCGTATATTTATACTTTGTAACTTGCAAGGGATATAATTATATAAAATGTAATTTAATCGTACGATAACTCACCGAAGCATTGATGCTGGCACAAACGAGTGTTTTAAAGATGAGATAAATAATTCTAACCACAAGTAAGGTCATCATAGAAGCGAATACGATAGAATCTGTGCTTTCCTGCCAAAATAAATCGTTAGCTGAAATGTATCGCAAAATGAAGAGAATGTCCAGCATTTCGAAACATAGCCATTCTAAGATAACGAAAGAGAAGATGTAATCTAGAGTGTCCAGTCCGTCGCAAGCTCGTTGATGATCGTGAAGAAAGTTTTCGAAGATCCATTCCGCTTGGTTATTCGAGCGGGCACGTCCAACCTCCATTCGAGGGCAGAGGCAAGTGTTGGTGGGTCTAGCTCGGAAAGATATGACGTCGAAACGGCGTTTCTGTAGCAAAGTGGCGAAGATAAACAAGCTGAAAGAGGAGAAGATGAATGGAAAAGCAAACAAATAATGCACGTAATTTTGTATAAAAAAGATGAAGAAGTAAGCGAAGTCTCCGCAATTGGAAATTTGGAAGAGGAAGGCCGTTCGATGGAGATGGTCGTAGTTTTTTACTGCCTGTGCTTGATCATTTGGTGGTTCATCGTTGAAGTAATAAGTGTCTTTGGTCATCGCGAAAGACATCCAGGTTGACATGCCAAAAAATAAGACGATAGAGGCTAAAATTGTTAACGTCATGCACCATATTGATAGACAACGGCGGAACTTTCGCTGGAATGTTTCGTCTCTGCGCCGCAATTTTTTTTCGATTTCGGTGAAGGTAGTGAATAAAAAACAGCGCAAGTCCCGTTGATGATAAAGCATGGCGATGTGGGTAAAAAATGAAGAAATCAATATGCCACACATGGCTAGGTGAACGATGGTGTCTTCTACTGGAAACTCTGCGTACAATCGATAGGCGAAATCTGATTGCACCACTATGTTGAGTAATGATAAAGGAAGGAAGATGAAATGATAACCCGTAAAATAAAAGCGGAGAAAAATATTACTCAAAGTCGAAGAGCATTTTTGAGGTTTCAAATTAAAACCGAAGAGGTAAAAGTAGCATTGTAGAGGTTTAAAAACGCGTTGCAAATTACTATTTCGATCTACTTCCGGATCTAGTTCTATGGGAATTCTAACCTCAGTGGAAATTCTCATTTTAGCGACAAAAAGAATGGGGTTTTAATAGCGAAATTCGTTTCTCGGGTAATTAATTGTGGAATATGTAGTAGGCTACATCAACTTAATGATTTTTTTTTTGTCATCAATTAAACGCAATAAGCGACAAACGCATTTTAGATGATTAGAGTGCCTTATTTGTTTTACAATTAGTAGATTAAAACTCAATATCAACAGAATTTTTTTTTTAAAATACAGTAATATCATTAATGTACAATACTAAATTCAGTTCCGTATTTAATTTCACAAATAGGCTTAATATTTAATCTACTTTACTTTTTAATTTATTAAATTAATAACTCGTAGCAAGAATAATTATTTCAAAATTTGAGTCTTAATCCTTTTCAGTTAAAAATAATTTAATACGAAAATGTTAATGGAAACCTTAATAAGATACATTTACAGTGAAATTATTTGTATGATGAATACGATAATAATTTGATTATTTAAAATACCGGTAGGCACATTTAAAAGCTATTTTAATTGATAGACTGTTAAGTTATTAAGGCCATTTTTATGTACATAATTACATAGCTTTAATGCAGTAAATAGCGAAAGTTTTGTTTGTCTTTGGAGTTGACAAATAACTTGTACTCATTATTTGACTTAGTTAAGATCGCTAATGCCATGTGTTTCACAAGAGTAGTTTTGATTTATTTAGGGTTGTTTTAGTTAGGTCTTTACAGATTTCCAGATGGATTATTTAAAAAAGAATATTAGTGAAAATTAGAATCTTGTTATTTTGTGGCAGTGGCTTTAATTTTATTATCAACATTAGACTGTATTATATTTTTAATTAATATGCTCGGTAATATTTTGAAAGTGTAACGTGTCAAAAAATTTGATGACTTACCATTGCATTGGTGCTGGCACAAGTGAGTGTTTTAATGATGAGATAAGTTATTCTAGCGGATACTAAAGTCATCATAGAAATTAGCTTAACTGGATCGATTACAGTATTATTTCTAAAAGGATCATTCGCCGAAATGTAATTCAGCATAAAAAGAATGTCTATCAATTCGAAAGTGAGCCATTCTAAGATAACGAAAGAGAAAATGTTATCCAGACACCTCAATCCATCGCAAGCTTCATCGTGGTCTCGAAGAAAAGTTTCCATGATGATTATAATTTGGTTTGGTTGGTTGTTTGAAGCAAGCCTCTCTTCCACTAACACGTTTTTACTGCTACTCTCCTTTCGTTTTGGTCGATAGAGGCAGGTGGTAGACCGAGTGGTGAAACGAATGATATCGAAACGGCGCTTTTGGAGCAGGGTGACGAAGATAAATAGACTGAAACAGGAGAATATGAACGGAAAATTGAATAAGTAATGAATGTATCTCTGAGCAGTTAAAACATAGGCAGAACCTATCAGATTGGAATTGGATATTTTAAAGATTAAAACTGATCGGCGAATAAATTCAAACTTGTTTCGGTCTCGTTCTTCACCATTTGATGTTTGACCTGGGTAGTAAGTAGAGCTGGCTAACCATGTGACGGAGCTGCAGAATAAGACAGAAAAAGCTAAAGCTGTTAACACTATGCACCATATAGATAAGCAACGACGGAATTTTCTTTGAAATTCGTCATCTCGGGATCGTAATTTCCTTCCTAATTCCGTGAAAGTTACCGAGAGAAAACATCGCAAGTCTCTTTGATGGTAGAGCATTGTGAAATAGGTCAAAGCTGACGAGATCAATAAACCGCACATTGCTAAGTGAAGGATTGTGTCGTCTACCGGATCCTCGTTGGACAATTGATACGCGAAATCTAATTGTATAACAACGTTGAATAGTGTTAAGGGAATTAAGATGAAATGAACGGCCGTGAAATAAAATCGAAGCAGGTTGTTGCAATAGCTACTTCTATTTCTGGGAGCATTATTATTACTAGAACAATTAATAGGCTCGAGATAAAAACCGAAAATATAAAAATAGTACTGAAGAGGGTGGAAAATTTTCTCTAAATCTTTAAAACTGTCTATTTGAGAAGGGTAATTAATGGTGGTGGCGATGTGGTTTTCAGTTTCGGAAGAAACTTTCATTTTTAGGAGAGAAATTCCGAACTAGTATTGCCTTGTCTGAAAACGAAAATGTTTTATTGAGTTCATTAAGCGTGGGTTATTTATTGGGTGTGTTAGAGGTAACACTTTCACTGCACAAACACTGGAGAGGCAATAAATGACTTGTTTATTTTGCAATTTGTCGATTAATAATGCTTTTAAATAATTAGTGTTAGGGACTGTTTTCTTAATTTATTTTTCTAAGTAAAATGTTGATGTGAATTGAGTCTAGCCTACTTTAATTAAAAGTAGATTTTGAATGATTAAATTAATACGGTTTACGTGCCTACAAACTGTATATTTTGTTGTGGATATTATTTACTGTACATTTGAGTTTGCTCATTTTTAATTACGGTAGGTAACTGGTTGGCTACAATGGTGCGCTAAAAAAAAATTCCCTCTTGTTTTATTCTCCACAAACGACGTTACTGTACTTGAATAATTTATGTCAGGCCATCATTGAACAACACGAAATGGTCAATGTAACTTACTAAGGGGGAAAAGTTTACTTTAGGCTACTGTATATTTAATCTACGAATTTTTAGAAAATATGTAGAAAATGCTTCCCATTTATGTCAAGATTCAGTTCTGGTGAGTTCTTAGAGCAACTAAAATTCGTGTAAATTATGCAGCAAAAGTTATGAAAAACGTAGTAAAATAAAAAGAAAGTTATATACAGTAGTTTTAAATTTTGTTACGCTTAACTTATATGAAAAAATGCACTTTCACCAAAAATACCTTTTGAGTAGGGTGGGAAGATAATAAAATTTAAACAAATTGTTTAAATCTCAGACTGTTTTTCAAACGATTATTTTCCTTATTTTTACAGTTTGTTTTGTATTTTCAAGACTTTCTTTTATCAGAACAGTACAGACATTTTTTTACAATTATTTTTGCAGTCAGATTGGATTTTTTTAACTATGCCTCTGTTCTTATTTTTATTATAATTATAATTATTATTATTATTTTGATTAGTGGTAAAGTTTGGCTATTGGGCAACACTGCGCATTGGTTTAAACTAAGTGTTAAGATTTTCCTAAAGTTTAACGAGTTTGAAACTGTTTCCTAAGCAAGATTTAGTTAAAACTTCTTCTCTACTGAGACTTACTTATCTTGATTTAAAGCTTTTACTCGCAGCATAATTATTAAGATTTTACTAAACGAGATCATAATTTTCTCAAACAAGATTTAATAAAACCTCTTCCTAGATCAAGATCGAGTTGCGTGTCCATTCATCTGTTTGTTTTTCGTCTTCTTTTAAGCTCCGTATATTGTTCACTTGTCTTAATGAAACTGAGATCAGTGTAAAACAGCCCGCTTATTTTTTTAAGAACTAAACATAAGTTAAATAGAACTCTTTTGAGCTTTTTTTTTTTTTTTTGCATGAAGCGTGCGTTTAGTTTATTTTATAACGGTAACAATAATTTTACAGTGCAAAAGAGGAATTTTAATTTTTTAACGGTATTATCAGGTGAAAAAATGTTTTATGGTGCTCGTCGAGGTATTTCTACTTGGTAATTATTTTCTAAAGGAATAATAATTATAGTCTTACCATTGCGTTAGTGTTGGCGCATATGATATATTTGAGGGCGAAAAAAATTATTCTGATTAAAAAGAGAAAACTGAGAGAGACGAGATGCGCGATATCACCATTATCTTCAATGGCATAAATGTTTGCGGAGAAATAGCGGAGAAAAAATAGAATATCAATGATCTCCAAGACTACCCACTCGAAGATAATAAATGAGAAGATCTGGTTCATCTGATTTAATCCGGCGCAAACACGTTCGTGTTCACGTCGAAATTTCTCCATCAGAACATCAGCGTTATTCAAAGAGGACTGAAACAATATCGTCGTGGTTTTAGCGTTTTCTTTACTCGAACGAGAACAGTTGTGAGAGGAGCCTGCTGGAGAAGATGATTTGTCCGGCTGAACTGCGGACGATAGCAAATCGAAACGACACCTTAGAAGAATCGTGACGAAAATGAAGAGACTAAAAGCGCCGAAGATGAAGGGAATTACGAAGACGTAATTAACGTAAGAACGGATGTACATAAAAAATATTTGGCAGGCGAAATTATAAGTGGCTAAGCGAATGTAGAGACTGGCTTTTGTAACAGCCACGTACTTTGGGTCTTTACTGTTTATCACATCCAAAATAGGATCTATTTTCCCTCCGGCCCAACCTCCTCCAAAACCTCCGCCTCCTATTGACATTGAATTCAAAATATAATGGCTTCCGTTGTACCAGCCGTAATCATTAATAAAATTCGCGCAAGGTGAGAAGTTTGTATTAGTTAAGAGGAAATTCATGATATCGTTTGGTGAACTCGTGTTAACGGAAAGTGGCGGTGGAGGTAGTGACATATTTTGGAACGTTACGCTTTCTTGCAACTCTTCTTCAGTTTTCCAATTTTTGTAGACGTCTGGCTTTGAAGTAGTAATTTGCTCAGGTTCGAGTATTTCGTTTTTAAGTGCTAAGTATTGAGATGAAGCCACATCTACGGTTGAAGCTACGACGCAATAGAAGAGACCAATAATTAGGAAGGAAGTGAGACAGATACTCCACCGGAAAAAACGTTTACGAAGGTTCCGGCGAAAAGTATCATCTCGGTGTTGGATCTTTAGCTGAATATCTTGGAACGTTTGGAACATAAAGCAACGGATGTTCCGTTGCTGGTAGATCAAAGCGAAATAGGTGATGGCGGAGGAGGCGAGAATTCCGGAAATAGCCACTTGAAGGATTCCTTCGTTTCCTATGTCGTTAACGAACATTTGATAGACAAAATCTACCTGGAGGAGTAAATTGATGCCGCTTATTGGGGCATAAATGAGGTGAACGAAAGTGAATAAATAGCGCATGAAGCGAGGCTGGGTGTTTGTGGTCGAGTCTACACAACCGGGTTTTAAGTATATACAGAAAATATAAAAGAAATATTGTAAAGGCTTAAATACGCCGACGAAATCATCTTCCGGTTGATCGTTTGAGAACGATACCGTCGCCGTCATCGTTGTAAATAGCTTGTTGTTGACCGAGTATTAGCGGTTTAATGCCAAGGAAATAATTTAGGTTTCGTATTTATAATTTAATTACCGTATTACTGTACTATACAGTTGAAACTTAAAAGCTGTGTAAACATAATGAATGATACGTCAGCGGATCACGCGATGATAAGGCGTTAATAGAATCAATTTCGAGACCTTTAAGATGATTAATGAATATTCACGAAATGTCGATATAACGAAGTTGATGGAACTTTGTTTCGTTATAATCGTTCGTATTATTTTTTAAAGTTTCCTCTTTTAATGACGAAACCAATTATTTTTTATAATTTTGGTATGACAAATTTATAGTTACAGTAATAACGAATATCAGATACTACGAAGTACGAAATTAGAGAGTTTGTGGTTAAAGTTTTTTGCCTAGTTTTCTAATGTTATGATGTCGTTAGCATTATATAGTAGGTCAGACTCTGTTCGTTTGCTTGCATAACTTGGAGTAACTTATTTTATTTGCATAATTTAGGCGTTCGTTTGGGTGAATGCATTCACTTGTACCTTGTTCGTTTGTTGTTTGCATTTAGTGCGCATGCGCAATCACGTTTCTCATTCAAAAAGCGTTCGTTAGCTAGTTTACAATTCAGGTGCACTTCTTGGATTGGTGACGTCATATCCATAAAACTTGCAGATTTAGAGCAGAGCAAACGTGTTTTTTTAATAAACATTCTTACTTGTGGGGCATTGCATCTTTAGGCATAATTACAAGTAAATTTTTTTTTTAAATAAGTTATTCATAATAAACATAGATACGGTATTCAAATTTATACGTCATAAGAAGGGGAGTTAAGCTTAAGAACGAGCAAAAGAGCTAAACCGCAAATTCACTATTGTTAATTCAACGAAATTCTTATAGCTTTTATTTTTTCTACATGCAGTACATGTAGGCCCTACATGTCTAATGAAGCTAAATTGTCGGAAATAATATTCATTTTAATTTTTATCTATAAATTATTGTTAAAAGCTGTGATAAACCTACGGATAAACTAAAGCAAATTTTTTATAAAAGATATTTCTTAATGTTATTTAATTTTAGAAATGTTTATTTTTTAAAAAGTGATTTTATTTTTGGGTGATTTTTTTTTTTAAATAATATTAGCGAATAGTACTGTTAGCGAATAGACATAGTTGTGTTTTCTTGATGTCATTTGATTGATTCGAGAGATGCGTGGAGTTTGGATCGAGTGCTGCGATGGCTGAGTGGTTAAAGCGTTGGACTCGAATGCTTATTCCCGTGGAATCCAATGGGATATTCCCGCGCAGGTTCGAATCCTGCTCGCAGCGATTTTTTTTTTCATTTTTTAAACTTCATTGATCATCGAAATAACAAGTTCAAGATACGGTTGATAAGGAGTAAAATATATTATTTGATAAAATAGTTTTAGCAATTCTCTCGATAGGTCAGTTGCTGGGTAGAAAAACCCAGTAGTCATGAGAATGACTACCGGTAGAAGAATGGGAGCTCTGCTAAATACACGTAACTCTTAAAAAAAAAATTAAAAAATAGAAAAATTTCAAAAGTTGAAAAATCATTACAACAGTAACTGTTGCTATGGGAAGAGCTAGTACTGGTAGTCTGGTAACTAACA
>JAQGAZ010002871.1:0-14621 GCA_034692225.1 Polydesmus complanatus
TTTAGTCAACAGGAGGAAGTAAAGGACTCAATAATCAAGATCTTCTATCGTCGAGATGAAAACAAGAAAGATTTTAATACCCTGTTGGCCTTCTCTTCCGAATTGGGTCCGTATTTACAAGATGACACCCTGTACTACAAGGTGCTCATCGAGCCTTATCCCTCGAAAAATTAACTTTCTCAGTGCTTTAAAAAAAAAGAATGTTTTAAAGTTCATTCGAGTTAAATAAATCTTAAAAATTTTTCTAAAAGAGGGCTGACTAGATTATTTCTTTTGTGCGAAAATATGCACAATTATTATTTCTTATTATTACTTCGCTAAACTAAATATAACTGTTGCAGATTGATTTATAATGATTATAATCGATACCTGCTGATTTTTTTTTAATTGAATATTTGCGTTCAAATATTCAATTAAAAAAAGGATAATGAAAGGTATTTTCAATATTTTTGCCAGTTACCAGTACTGTAAGCTAATAAGGTTTATTTTAATTACATTTTCGAGTGTTTGTTTAGCTTAAACTACGAGAAAATCTGTTTTGCGTGTGAGAACGCCTTATAAAATACCAACGCGACATTAATTTTTATTTAACAGCCAACAACCTTTGACCTTTGCATTCGAGGAGAACAAGAATAATTACAGTATTAGTTTTGGCTTACAGCTGCAGTGCGTTTTCTACTTTTCTCCCAAAAACAAATCTCCCTCGGACCGGACTTATTCTTTTAAGGCTGAGGTTGTGAGTGTCGTTTGACTTTGGATATTTTGACGCCGTAAAGTTAATTGAAAATCACCTTACGAAAATGGTAAATTCTATTCTTATAAATTATTTATAATACTAAAATGATTATAATAATAATAAATTTCTAAATAATTTTAGGCTATTGTAAAAACAGAGATTAAGAAGATGGAGTTGAATTGCGATATCGTTAAGCAACTCACTCGACAGGTGACAATTTTTTAAAACACAGTTCAATTAGATCTTAAATAAAATATTAATTTGGGTTATTCTATTGGATTAAGGTTTGCGGCTTGGTTTACGTGAAGGCAGCTCCTATTTTTCAATGGCAAGTACCGAACAATTGGGATGTTTTCTGGCCAAAAACGATTTACAGCGACTGCTTTCTACTTGACGACGATTTGATTGGTCAGTTTCAGTTGACCCATTCCTACATTCTCTGCTTAAACTTGGACTACAGGGTGGGGAAGGCGGAAAGGAAGAAGTTCAACCCGGTTCCAGCATTTGCTTGCAAATACAAAGCCATTCGAGTGGATACGAAGGAAGTTGTGGAACCTTGGTTCGAGTCGGAAGATGCGTTCGACCCGAATGCGAAAAAAAACCAGTTGAGGTTTGATTATTTTAACGCCTTCCGCGTCAAAAATGTTACGGTGAAGCTGTATCAACAACAACCATTGGCCACTATAGAATACCAGTCGCCGTACGAAAAACCTGGTGGTTGGAGAAGATGGAAAAGTTCTGAGAACTAAGGAAGAAATTTGAACGGAGCCGAATTCATCATCGTTTGAGTTTCACTTTTAGCCCACCTGATCTGCCAGCTTCTTCACAAAACGATACCTATCTTCACATGATATTTGATTATCATTCGATAAACTAAACAAATCGTAGGCCTATACTGTACACCGGTACCTTAAAAATTACTTGAATTTCAGTATTAATTTGGTTGTTAAATAATTTTCATTTAAATTTGACCAAAATCAATTTTGTTTTTCTTTAACTGTGCATATTCGTAAAAGTAAATTCGGAATAAGATTCTTGAATAATTATTGTTCATTAAAAGTTCATTAATATAATACAGTCATTAACAAACCCGAGTGTTTAACAAGAAAATGTAGACAAATATTTTGCTACTAAAAATCGGTTAATAAACATTCGAAATAATTTTGCTTAATTAAAGTGATATTAATTTCGCTTCATTTTTTTTTTCTCGTAAAAATTGTTGGAAGTCCACAAAATCAGTAATTTTTAATTAAACTTCGCTACACTGTTGTACTGATAATTAATCGGTAATTAAGCTACCTTGTAGCTGCTTGTAGCCTACTCATTTATTTTTTTAAAAAAAGTGACGTAATTTTGCGTAATTATCAATAATTATAATTGACGTGTCTAAATTTTTTTGTGGTTTTTTGTGTGAGAATGCCTTAAGCCACCGACCTCTGACTTGGAATTAAATAATTCAACAAAAACATCCTTCTAATAATTTTCTCCCAAAAATAAATATTCTTTCCGAGAGATCCATTCGTTTGGGCCTGAGGGGTGTGAGTGCATGCAGATCGTCTTGACTTTGGATTCAATAACAATTAACCGGTGATTTTGTTTACGAGTTTTTTTTGGCCCACGTTCTCCTTGAATATCTCATTTGTTTGACTTTGTACTGCATGGAAAACGACCTCGAAAACAATGGTAACTATTTGTATCAAATTATTTTAAAAATGTTATGTTTATGAATAGGCCTACAACGCATAATTATTATTAGGCGAGTATAAAAGTAGAGAATGAAATGGCCTCAGCAGCAGCAACAGCACCGGAGGTAGAATTGGATTTAGCCACTGTTAAGAGGCTCACTCAACAGGTTATAATGGATTAGTTACTAGAACCAATTTTCAATTTTCAATTTCTCAATAATTTTTAATCGATGTCAATTGATTTTATTTAGGTGACGAGTTTTGGGCTCGACAATGCCGAGAAATTGATTTTTCAATGGCGCTTAGAAAATGCTTCGCAACCGACTACGAGTTATTTATTTTTAATTAACAACTGCGATTTGCTCGGCCAATTGAGATTGACCAGAACGCTTATTCGTATTCAACTGTATTTAAATCTGATCGACCTGGAGACGGGTGAACCAACGAATTATAAGTTGAATCCGTTCCAGTTTTTCCTTTGCAAGTTTACGCTACATTATAAAAATGAAAGTAAGTATTTTGAGAAACGTTACGTGTCGATGAATGCATTTAATCAAAACTCGGATAAAAACACGCTCGATTTCAACGTTTCTACTTTGGAGGATGTCAAAGCCCTTACCATAGAGTTGTATCAGGAGCCATTAGCTATGATCGAGTATCGATCACCGTACGACAACGTGGTAGTGGGGAAAATTGAAAAGTTTGAAAACAGTCGAGCCAGCGGCGAATTCTTGTCCGCCAGCCCCAGGTTCAACGTCGGATCCACCCATCAGCAGCTGATGATCGTCACTTTTTGTCGCCCGAATTTGCAGTATTGGTTTTTTTCTACCGGATTATCGGCCATTCTACACATTCTCAGCGAAGGTGAATCTCGCGGTACGCCATTTCCATTAGCAGTCACTTTCACCGTTTTTAGTCAGAAGGCGAACGCGAAGGACTTGGTATACAACCTATTTTTTCCTCGAGATGTAAACAAGAGCGAGTATTCGATTTTTCTGGCCTTCCCTCACGAACTCAATCAATATTTAGAAAACGATACTCTGTTCTACAAGGTAGTTATCGAGCCTCATCGCCCTGGGAAAAAACATGACATCGTGTAATTATGTTCTCCAAACTATAATCGGTCCTCATTAATTTTATAGCCATAATTATTATATTCATTTAACTATAACTTATGTTTTCAAATACAAAAATGACGATGCACTGTATACGATGCATTGTCATTGAACTGAATATTTTCTTAAATTCAAAACAATTCTATTATAATAATTTATGTAGCCCATTTTCAAATATTAATATTCGTTCAATCAAATTTTACTTTTAATTTTTTTTAAAATGGATTTTAATATTATTATGTTAGTGATTTGGAATAATGTTTTTTTTTTCTCTACGTGTGAAATTGTGATCAGGATAGAATATTTTAAAACTATGGTCATTTTTGACGGGTTAAAATAAAATAAAAAAAACAAATTCAGAAGATTATATTTTCAATAATAATTTGTCTTTTTTATTTAAAATACTAAAAACTTGTATGGAATAATAATCGCAGTATAAATCTCGTATAATGTGTAGATAATTCATTATATAACTTTAAAAATAATTAATTCTAAACGATCTCGTTATAATAATTATTCCACTCTAGAATTAAACAACAAGACTAGCTTGGTCTTGAGATTGCTTAGTGTAAACATGCTTAAAATATTGACGTCAGCGAACGATCTTTCCACGTTGTGTATAACGGAAATTCTGCTCATTTCTCACTGGGCTTGCGGCGTTGATGCTGTATTGAAAACGTCGCAACAACGGTAACTACAACATCTATTAATATATTTTTGTATTATAAATTATAATACGAGTAAACTAATAATTGTTTATGAATGTAGAGATAAAAAAAAAAATGACTGCAGCTGCGGAGGTAGAATTGGATTTAGCTACCGTCAAGCAACTCACTCAACAGGTAACTTAATATAATTATAGCTATTTTCAGTTGTATTTCTCAATTAAAAATTTAATTTTGTATGGGAGCATTTCTCGATTGAAGTAATATTTAATTTATAGGTGAGAACTTTCGGTTTCGATACTGCGGAAGATCCCATTTATCAATGGCGATTAGAGATTGACCCGAAGAAATTGGAGTCGGACTCTTCCGCCAGCGCCCTATTCCCCATTAACCACAGCGAATTGATCGGACAACTAAATTTGACTTGTCGACCGGCGAACGACAGTACGTACGATCAATTCGAGCTATCTTTGATGTTGACCGAAGCGGAGAAGGGTAAAGCCGTCAATCGGTTGAGTCCGTTTCAGCTATTCTTCTGCAAGTACAAGTATTACGGCGACGCCGCCGAGGGACAGATAAAAGAAGAAGAAGATGTGTATTTTGAAAGCTGCTTATTTCCCAAGAATGCGTTTAAGAATGAGTTGATTTTCAATTTCGAGCATAACGATGCCAAGTCTATGATCGTGGAGTTGTACCAGGAGCCGTTAGCTACCATCAACTACCGATCTCCGTACAGCAACATGGTAGTGGGGAAGATCGAAAAGTTTAACGAAATGGAGCGATTAGCGGATTCCAAGGACTTTCTGTTCGCCAGCCCCAGATTCTACTTCGGGTCACCCGATCAGGTGATGGTCGTCAGGTTCGGGAAGTATCGATTGAAAAATTTCTCCCAGGATAACGGATTATTCGCCACTCTACACATTCTGAGCGAAGGCGAATCTCGTGGACCGCCATTTTCTTTTACCGCCACCTTCACCATCTTTAGTCAGAAGGAGAACGGGAAGGACTTGGTCCATAAAGTGTTCTTTCGTCGGGATGAGAACAAGAGCGAGTACTCTATGCTTTTAGTCTTTTGTCGCGAATTGAATCTGTATTTAGAAGACGACACCCTGTATTACAAGGTGCTCGTTGAGCCTCGTCTCGTTAAATAAAGTGCTCTCAATATCCTTAATAATTATTGTTGTTCATCGATTCATTTAATTACAGCCTGGGTTTTCAAACACTTAATGCGAGTGAATTCATATTTTTGGATAGCCCAAATTCTATTTATTTTCTCTCTCTCTCTCTTAAGTTGATGACAAACCCGTTATAAAAATGCTTTAAAAAGCACGCAAATTTTTAAGCGTTTGGAAGGATAACGGAGGGCAGCATAAAACATTTTTCTACCGGTAATTATATTTATAATGCCATAAAAATTTACTTGCTAATTAAAGCGAAATAAAAATTAATTTATAACTTGTGTTTCTCATTGCCAGAACTATTACACCCTGTACAATGTATTTCTTTTTATGCACAGGAATTATCATCATTAAAATATTGACTTTACTGGACCGAAATAGTTGTTCTAAAACCTCTAAGAACATTGATAATTCGAATATTTCTTCGTAATATAAATAAATGATCTCAACAATCATGATAATTAATTTTTCATTCTCTTCCGTTGCAATGAGAGGGGATTATATTGGAGAGTGTGGGATTGCCTTAAAGTATTGCTGTAGGCTACGTATGTGGTTTTTTTCGACGACAACAACAACCGTTACCAACGACATTTGACCTTGTGTCCTATCTCTTCTTTTGTGTATGAGTTTTGTTTACTTTGAACTCCTCACTTTGCATTTGTCTGAGCTTTTGTTGTGTGTGTCACCTCACTTCTTGTTTCACGCTCTTAAAATTTTGCTGGGAAAAATCTCAATTGACACGGTAACTATTAATTATAATTTATGACAAATTGTGTAATCGAAATAATAATATGAATAGCTTAGATAAACGGAATGGCTGGTGCTGCGGAGGTAGAATTCGACTTGGCGACCATCAAACAACTCACTCAAAAAGTTAGGATAAAACTCTTTTTGAATATGAAATAATTTTTTCTTAATTAAAAGTTAATTAACCGTAATTTAGGTGACGACTTTCGAATTCGAAAATGTGGAAGCTCCGATTTTTAAATGGCCATTATTGCTCGCGGAGAATTTGCCGTCGAAAGCTTATTCCAGCGAGTACTTGTTTGGAATTAACAACAGCCATTTGTTCGGCGAATTAAAGTTGATCCATTCGAATAATGAATGCAATATATCTTTGATCCTAACTGACATGGAGAAGGCGGGCGTCACGATAAATAAGCTATATCCGTTTCAGTTTTTTATTTGCAAAATCACGATAAATAGCGACTGTAGCTATTCCGCGAAATGTTTTTATTCGAAGAATGCGTTTAACTTGTACGCCGATGAAAATGAGTTGAACTTCAAGTTCACCGTGTCCAAAGTCACCAATCTAACTGTGGAGTTGTATCAGGAGCCGTTAGCCATGATCCAGTACCGATCGCCGTACAAAAACATGGTAGTAGGGAAGATCGAAAAGGTTAAGTTAACGATGGGGATAGCGGAACACAACACTCTCTTGTCCGCGAGTCCGAGGATCAACTTTGGATCAGCCGATCAGTTGATAATTGTGAGATTCTGGAGCTCGAAACTGCTGAAGAAGCCGCTTGCCACTGCTAGCGGATTATCAGCCACTATCCACTTTCTCGACGAAAGTGAATGGGGTGGGAAAAAACCATTTTCTTTCGCCACCACCTTCACCGTCTTTAACAAAAACAACAACGGAAAGGATTTGGTCTACAAAGGCTTTTACCGTCGAGATGAAAACAAGAGCCATTTTTCTACTCTCTTGGCCTTTTATGACGAATTGAATCCCTATTTAGAAAACGATACTCTGTATTATAAGGTGGTTTTTCAGCCTCGTTCCTAAAAATGAAAACTTATTTTTATGGTCTCAAAATGTACAAGCTACGAGTCTTAAGATATGACACTGCAGTAGGCAAATCTTTTATAAGTTCTTTAAACTTTAAAAGAAAATAAACAGTTTTGTATTTTTAAAAATGTAATTCTGCCCGTTTATTCAAGCGTTTAAGTTATGTAACTTACAATATTGATTTTTGTTTTACATGTCGTTATTCTTCTATTTATTTTGAAGTTGATGCCAAAAAAATGTTTCCAAAAGCAAGGAGAAGGATAATATTTTTTTACAAAAATTATTTTCTTCGTTAAAAAGTTCAAACTAAAAAATTGAACCGGGATCTACACTACCATAGAAGCAATCAACTATTACTGTGTGATAAGCGATTATTTCGTTGCAATAAATGACCTAATGATAATAATATTTTTCTTTTCTAGCTAAGCAATAGGAGGGAGCTTGGATTAGAGAATGTGAAAAAGGCCAACGAACGACATTGAGCCATGTGTTCAAGACAAAAACAAGGCTTTTGTGTATGGGTTTTTCTGAAGGGGGTTGGGTTTCCCTATTGATTCCAACGTAGTTTTCGTTAGTCTGAGCTTGTGAGGGTCGCTTTACTTCCGTCTTAGATGTTATAAAATCTCTTTAAAAAAACGATAACTATCTTATTATAATTTGTAACAACTTTTAAAATCTAAAAATTAATAATAATAGGAATAAAATGTTTATGAATGTAGGCAGGATTAATTGAGAAAGGTAGCTACCGGTAGGCGACGCAGCAATCTTAATTTATCATTAAAATTAATATAAATAAAAACAAATTAATTATAAGTGTGTTTCACTTCGCAAAAATTATTATTAAGACTAACCCCTATGAATTTTTTTTTTTTTACAATAAATCTATCCATTAAATAAATTATTATTTTTGATTTATTCATCGATTATTTGTGAAACTTACGCAACACAAAAAACTTTGGAACAGAGTGAAGAGTTGCAATAAGAAGAGGGAGTGGGGATTGGATCGCAGAGTGTGAGAGAAAAGCCTTGAAGGGTTTCTTTGGACAATATTAACGAACGACAATAATTTGACCTTTGTGCTCGAAACAAAAACAATTCTTCTGCGCATGACTTTTCTTATAAAGAACAACACGTAACAAATTTTATCTTCGCTTTTTATTTGTCTAATTGAGTTTGTGGTGTGAGACTCGCTTTACTTTTGTGTTGTTTGTCGCTTTATAAAATAGCAGGAAATATTTTCGTTAGAAATGGTAACTATCTAAAATACAATGTAAAAAAAATAATCGTAATTATAACAATTAATAAAATATTTTATGAACGTAGTCAAGTTTATGGAAAGAAGTGGATGCAGCTGCAGCAGCAGCGGAGACCGAATTCGATTTGGAGACCGTTAAACAGATTACTCAGCAGGTTAGAACTCTTTTTGTACTACTCTACATGTACCGTCATTTCTTAATTATTAATTATGAATGGAATATTTCTTAATATAAATACGGTATTATTTAATTAATGTAATTTAGGTGGAGTATTTGGGACCCGAAGATACGTACGCTCCAATTTACCAATGGCGGTTACTGATTAACGATCAACAAAATTTGCAGCCTACTACAACTTACTCGAGTGACTTATTTCCAATTAACAACTGCTACTGGTTTGGCCAATTGAAGCTCACCTATTCGGCGAATAATTGTAAGATATCGTTGGCTCTGACTGACTCGGATAATGACGATCGAATAGTAAACAAGCTGACTCCACTTCAGTTTTTTGTTTGCATGATCAAGTACAAAACCTGGGTAGGGTATGATGTGCCCGATAATATTTGCCTCTCCTCGATGAACGCGTTCAACTTAAACGGCGCCGATGAAAACGAGTTGAATTTCAATTTTTGCTTCTCCAATGTGACCAATTTAATCGTGGAATTGCACCAGGAACCGATAGTCCTTATCGAGTACCGATCGCCGTATAAAAACATGGTAGTGGGAAAGATCGAACAATTTAACGCTATGATGACGAAGGCGAATTTCGACGATATTCTGTCCGTGAGTCCGAGGATCAACTTTGGATCATCCGATCAGCTGATAATTGTCAAGTTCTGCTGCTCGAAATTGCAGAATACGTCGACTACTAATGCTAGTGCGAGCGGATTATCCGCCACTTTACACTTTGTGAGCACGAGTGAATCGGTAATTATACAGCCGTTTTATTTCACCGCCACCTTCACCATCTTTAGTCAAAATAAGAGCGAGAAGGACTTGGTCTACAATGCCGTTTATCGCCGAGATGAAAACAAGAGCCATTTCTTCGCATTTTTAGCTTCCTCTTACGAATTGAGCTACCAGTACTCGTACTTGGCGGATGATAATCTGTACTACAAGGTGGTTATCGAGCCTTATCCCTTAAAATAAAAGATCTCGTTTGTTTTTCAAAATGTAAGTGGTTTCTCTACAGTAATAACGCTATGACAATTAAAAGATGACGATGTTTGTTAAAATTTTCTTTAAATCTAAAAAAAAATGTTTTTTAAAAATTTAAGCTGATTCTGTACGTTCATTCAAGCATTAAATTTAAACTAAATTGTAAATGTGTTTTCGCAATAATTATTCTCTTCATTGAAAAATTAATATTCGTCTAGTGCTTGTTTAGCTTACACAACAACAACAACAAAAAAAAACCTTGGAATTGAACAGTGTAAAAAGACCTGAACGTATGACGTCAGATTTCCAAAACAATTGAAATACAATAGTAGTACCATTCAACTTCCCATTTCAACCAACCAAAAAAAAAATCTGTTGTTGTGTGTCTAGTACTTAGACAAATCTTTTTAAGTTCTTTAAAAAAAAATAAACAGTTTTGTATTTTTAAAAATGTAATTTTGCCCGTTTATTCAAGCGTTTAAGTTATGTAAATTACAATATTGATTTTTTTTTTACATTACCAAACAATAAAATCTAAAATAATTTCGTCATTATTTTTCTTTGTTTATTTTAACTTTTCAAGTTGATGTCAAATCATTTGAAAAATGTATTAAAAAATAAAAACCTCAGAAAATATTAGAGGTAGTTAGGCGACGCAGCAATCTGAAAATTTATCATATGACATTGATGAAAATTAATGTAAATAAAAACAAATTAATTATATTAGTGTGTTTCACTTTGCAGAAATTATTATTAGGCTGCCCCATATGGTTTGTTTGTTTTTTTTCACAATAAATCTACATGTATTCATTAAAAATTTTTTTTTTTTAATTAAAAAAAAAAAAAAACATAATACAATGTAATAATTATTTTTGATTTATTCATCGAGTATTTGCATAACTTACGCAACACGAAGAAGACTTTGGAACAGTGTAAAGAGTTACAATAAGAAGGGGGAGTGGGGATTGGATCGCAAAATGTGAGGAAAAGCCTTAAAGGGTTTCTTTTGACAATATTAACGAACGACATTAATTTGACCTTTGTGTTCGAAACAAAAACCTCTTCTGCGCATGACTTTTCTTATAAAGAATAACACCTACTGTAACATTTATCTTGACTTTTCATTTGTCTAATTAAGTTTGTGGTGTGAAACTCGCTTTACTTTGTGTTGTTTGATAATATAAAAGCAGGAAAGATTTTCGTTAGAAATGGTAACTATCTAAAATACAATGTAAAAAAATAATCGTAATTTTAACTATGAATACAATTTTTATGATTGTAGTCAAGTTCAATGAAAGAAGTGGGTGCAGCAGCAGCAGCAGCAGAGACCGAATTCGATTTGGAGACCGTTAAACAGATTACTCAGCAGGTTAGAACTCTTTTTGTACTACTCTACATGTACCGTCATTTCTTAATTATTAATTATGAATTGAATATTTCTTAATATAAATACGGTATTATTTAATTAATGTATTTTAGGTGCAGAGTTTCGGACCCAAAAATGCGTACGCTCCAATTTATGAATGGCGGTTACTGGTTAACGATCTACAGTCTAAACTTTTTTCGAGTGACTTCTTTCTAATTAACAACAGCGACTTGATTGGCCAATTGAATCTCACCTATTCGACGAATAATTATAAGATATCGTTGACTCTGACTGACTCGGTGAATGGCAAAATAATAAATAAGCTGAATCCACTTCAGTTTTTCGTTTGTAAGATCAAGCAGAAGTACAGCGTACGGAATACTTGGTTTGATTGTAGTTGTTTATCCTCAATGAAAGAGCTTAACTTAAACGCTAATGAGAACGAGTTAAATTTCAAGTTTTGCTTATCCAATTTGACGAATTTAATCGTGGAATTGTACCAGGAACCATTAGCTATTATCGAGTACCGATCGCCGTATAAAAACATGGTAGTGGGAAAGATCGAACAATTTAAAGCTATAATAACGACGGCGAATTGCGACGATATTCTGTCCGTGAGTCCGAGGATGAACTTTGGATCCGATCAGCTGATAATTGTCAAGTTCTGCTGCTCGAAATTGCCGAATACGTCGACTACTAATGATAGTGCGAGCGGATTATCCGCCACTTTACACTTTGTGAGCACGAGTGAATCTGTAATTATACAGCCGTTTTGTTTCACCGCCACCTTCACCATCTTTAGTCAAGATAAGAGCGAGAAGGACTTGGTCTACAAGGCCCTTTTTCGCCGAGATAAATACAAGAACGATTTCTCTACACTTTTAGCCTTCTCTTACGAATACTCATACTTAGCAAGTTACGACAGCTTGTACTACAAGGTGGTTATCGAGCCGCATCCTTCAAAATAAAGATGTCGTTTTTATGTTCTTATAATGTAAGTGATGGTCATTCAACTTGTTTATTTCTTATTAAGTGACTTAAAAAGATGACACCGTAGTACAAGTATTACAAGTTCCTTAATAATTATATACGGTACTCGAAGCAGTTTTGTAATTTGAAAGTTGTAATTCTGTATTTTCATTTCGGCATTAAATTTAAGCGTTAATTAGCATTTATGTAATTACGATATTGATTTTTTTTTGTTTTATATTTTTTTTTATGCTTTTTTGGTCCAAATTGTTTTTTTTTTTTTTTTGGTTGAAAAATAATTATTCTAAAATAAATTTCGTCAAGATTTTTCTATTTATTTTAATACTTCAAATTGATGCTAAATAATTTTTAAAATGTTTCCTCCTCACACAAACGTTTTTTTTTTTTTTTTAAGCTTTGTAAGGTACAGTAGGAGCCATCGCGGATTTATTACACCCTGTACTTTTCTTTTACATTAATATTCTGTAGTAAAAAGTATTTTTGAATAATAAAAAAAAAAAAATAGCTTTGTTGGATTTGTTCATCGTGAGGTTTCCATAATAACTGAACGACCCCCATTTCAACTTTCCTTCTCTACCAATACACGTGCAATGGCGTGGATTGCCGAGTGTGCGAATGCCTTAAAGCATTGCTGTAGGCTACGTGTGGTTACGAACGACATTTGACCTTGTGTTCAAGCCTGACCAAACCTCTTCTCTACTTTGAGTTTTCTTATAAAAAAAAAATCAGTAATAATTATTCTCTCTATTACACTTTTCATTTGTCTGAGCTTGTGGTGTGACGTTTCGTGTTTGTTGCGAGAAAATAGCTGGAAAAATCTCAACTAAAAATGGTAACTACCGATTAGGAAAAACTTATTATATAATAATTTTAATACATGTATAAATAATTATGAATAAATTGTGAATGAATGTAGGCAGGTTTAAATATGAAGAACGAAATGGCTGCAGCAGAGGCAGAATTTCAATTAGAAACCGTTAAACAAGTCACTCAGCAGGTAATTAGAACAGCTTTTTTCAATCAAGTATTTCTTAATTAAATTTAATGAATGTACATTAGGTGACAGCTTTCGGATTTGAAAATGCGAAAGATCCGATTTTTCAATGGCGATTATTGATGACCGACGGTCTGCTTGTTCCGTCGAAAGCTTATTCGAGCGACTTCTTCGTCATTAACAACCAGATCGGCGATTTGCTCGGTCATTTGAACTTAACCTATTTGAAGAAAGATTATGATTGGGTGTATAATTTTAAGATATCTTTGATTGTGAGTGACTCGGATAAAAAGAGTCAAAGGATAAATGAGCTAAATCCACTTCAGTTTTTTGTCTGCAAGATGAAGGTGATTTTCAGCGGCCACGGTGCTAAACCTTCTGAAGAGTCCTACTTTTCGATGAATGCGTTTCACTTAAACGGCGCCAATGAGAACGAGTTGAATTTCAAGTTCGACACACACCATTCGGCCACCAACCTAACTGTGGAGTTGTATCAGGAACCGTTAGCCATGATCCAGTACATATGGCCGTACGACGACATGGTGGTGGGAAAGATCGAAAAGTTTTACGATAAGATGTTGCGATATAAATACGACAGTCTCCTGTCCGTGAGTCCGAGGTTCCACTACGGCTCATCCCATCAGCTAATGATCGTTACGTTCTCCAAAGTGCCGAATAAGTCTAATGAAAATGCTTGCGGATTGTCCGCCACTTTGCACATTCTCAGCACGGGAGAAACTCGTGGAGCTCCACTTTTTTACGCCGTCACCTTTACCATCTTCAGTCAACAGGAGAACGTGAAGGACTTTGTGCACAAAGTGTTTTATCGTCGAGATGAAAACAAGAGCGCGTTCACTACAATGCTGGCCTTCTATCAAGATTTGAAAGGATGTTACGTTGATGGCTTGTACTACAAGGTGGTTATCGAGCCTCATCCCTCAAAATAAAGAGCAGGTTTTGGGTTCTCAAAATGTGAGTGGTAGATATCTAAGTCCATAAAGTAGGACTTAATGTTTCGTTGTATCCTCAAGAGTCAAAACAGTTTTGGCAGAATTTTTTCAAAAATGTAATACTATGTTCATTCAAAGTTCAAATTAAAGGATAATTTACTACTTAACGGTATTGGATTTTCTTTTTCATTTTTATTGGTATGGAAATTAGATTATTAACTTTTATCAATCACGTAAAAAAAAAAATTTAATTAACCCGGTACCTTAATTTTTTTTCTAATTGATATTAAAATTTTGAGATTAAATTTATTATAATTCAACTTAAACAAAGCGTACCCTGCTTTCATCGTAAACGGCGACGACTTTATCTCATTTCAATTCATTGATGAGCTACAGTAGGTATCTTATCAAGTTACTGTTTCAAGGCTTGTTTATTTATTTTAAAAATTTTATCGTAATCTCAATTGTTTTTGTATCTAGGAAAACCCACTTTTAAAAAGAATTTGTAAAGCTAAAATAACAGAGGTGTTGAATGCGCAGCTCGAGTCGAACGTATCAAAATGGATAGCAGAACATTCCAAAACGGTAAATATCATTACAAAATACACTAATTAAATTGCAAATCAATTTCTTTTTTAATAATTTTAGATAGCGATATTTTGTCTTGTAAAAACTTCGCGTTCGTTGACAAAGTGGAGGATTTTCAGTGCGTTTTTTGTAAGGGATTGTACACGAA
>JAQGAZ010002872.1:0-14612 GCA_034692225.1 Polydesmus complanatus
CATGAGCGACGGTGGTATAATGGTGAGCATAGCTGCCTTCCAAGCAGTTGATCCGAGTTCGATTCTCGGCCGTCGCATAGAATTTTATTGGCTCAATAAAAATTAAGTTATTTTTGTAATTAGTATGAAAAGTTGATCAAGTTATGATAAACAATAATAATAATTATGGAAATTCATTGTTAGAGCGCCGTTTTCTATTTTTTTAATGTTACAATTTGCGCATGCGCAATTAAATAGGCTTTTTTTTCAACCATCAGTAGAACTATAGCAAGTAGACATACAAGTAGTGACACTTCATTGTTAAAAATGGTTTTTGGGTTTGGGACCTTTAACAAAATGTTAAAGTTGGCAAATTAAAGGTGTAAAAGCTAGTACTAGATGGCGTGTCAGACGCTTTTTGATGAACTCCCGATGACCTAGATAACATTTTTAACAATGAAGTGTCACTACTTGCACCTTTACTTGCTATGGTAGAACACAGAAAATTCCAATGTAGACGATTTTATTTTATTATACAGTATTTTTGTTTTGATCGAGTGGTAAATGTGTAACATTTGGTGGTGATTAATTTGGAGTAAAAATGGTTTAAATTAAAATCTACGATGGTCCTGAGAGGACATTCTATAATTTCTTTTCACTTCTTGTGATAATAATAATGTTCTTCTTCAATTAGCATAATGTAAAAATGTTAAAACTCTAAAATTTACGAATTTTTCTTTTCTAGGTTCCACCGAGATTTGAACTCGGATCGCAGGATTCAAAGTCCTGAGTGCTAACCATTACACCATGGAACCTCTTGTTCATCGCTGCCGTCAACGTAAACATTTGGAAAGCAATTCGGTACTCGCGTGATTTTCTCGTAAGTGATTGATTATTATTACTATTAATTTGTACTACGCATGCAGAGTGCTACCTTAGCCGTTCGACCGACTTCTTAAAACCAGTTCACACTTTAATGAACACAATTTTTTTTTTTGCTTATTTCATTTACTTTTGAATGTTTGACCGGTTTTCAATGGAAAATGTACTTGGCGTAATTGTGAGCGACGGTGGTATAATGGTGAGCATAGCTGCCTTCCAAGCAGTTGATCCGAGTTCGATTCTCGGCCGTCGCATTGATTTTTATTGGCTCAATAAAAATTAAACTATTTTTGTGATTTGTATGAAAAGCAGATCAACTTATCATAAACAATAACATCGAAATTTGTTTTTTAAAGCGCCATTTTCAAATTTTTTTTAATGGTACTGACTGCGCATGCTCAACTAAAATGGCTACTGCCCTAGAAAGAGTAGAAATCCCTAATTTAGATTATTTCATTTTATAATATTTTTATTTTGAGTGAGCGGTAAATGTGTAACATTCGGTGTTGATTAATTTGGAGTAGCGATGGTTGCGCCGCGTGCGGTGGTGGGGGAGATGTGCGCGTGCGCGGGTGCAATGAGACGGTAGACGTGTGCTAGGTGTTGTGAGGTAGAGTGCGACTGCCACTACCCACTGCCACTCGTTCTCTGGCTTCCATTCAAATCCAACGTGAAAATCTTTCGCCTTTTACTAAAGATTTCCGTGGTTGGGAGCTAAACAATGAGTCTTCAAGACCAATTTTTTGAAAGTCCCGCTCCTCGAGAGTGGGACACACGAAACAATGTAAATTTCAGAATTACATAAACACAGCGTGAAGTGCTAATAATTGAATTGTATTAGTAGAAATGGTAATGGCGTATTAGAAGTGTATCTATTGAAGCACACTCCAATCCAACTCACTACATCGTCATCTCTCACTGCTCTTCAAACAGAGACCTCCATTGAAAATAAGACTTAAAATGGTCTCGTAGTAGAGGTGGTCCACTATTAGAGGTGCATTAACATGGGAAAATCGGAGGGCGCATTTGAAGTGGTCTTCAATACTGCATTTGTTTACTCCGCTTTTTACGAGCTGAATTTAGAAAACATACTAAGTAATAATTAAAAAAAAAAAAAAACAGTTGAAAGTTTTTAATTACAAAAATTGTTTCATAAAAAAGAAGTTGAACGCGTAACATTATGAAAGCTGTCTGCTCCGATTGACTTTCTCTGATATATTTCACTCGAAATTTACAAAAAAAAAAAAGTTGTAAAGAAATAAATGATTTTGCGGGATTTATTCGAGGATTTAATTCCTCCGAGCGAAATTCTTTTCTCGAATTTTCTTTTATTTCAGGTCTGTTGCTTCCATTAATAATTGATAGTCGGGAGAATTAAAGCTCGTGAAATTTATCAGCACCAAAAAAAAAAAAAAATACAGCAATGAAAAACCATAAGAATGTGTAAAATGAAATTTAATGAAAATTAAATTTGAGTCGTTATTAGTGTAGGCTACATACGCTGTGGATGGGGTTGAGTCTCGGGAGAGAAAAGCCACATACTTTTAGATGAGAGAATTAGTTCGATGAATTAAACATGTACCGCGCGACTTCTCTACGTTTTATTTCTCTTCCAAAACTTTTTATCTTTATTTATACTTCTTTTATATTATTATATATATAAATATTTCTTCTCTTAACAAAATTCTTCAGACACGTTTTTTTTTCTTCTTCTTCCTCCTCAGAACGTTATTTCCTTCTTTTTGTTTTGCTTTTTTCTTTCGTCTTTAGACTTTGGAGAGAGAGAGAGATCTAAGTAGACATACATAGATTTGAGACCATAAAAAACGACATGATTTATGTGGTTGCGCACTTCAATTCACCGGATTCCCTTAGCACAAGACTCGGCCTTTTCTTCTTGACAACATTTCTTTCATAGATTAATAATGTTATATATTCGCTAGGTGGCTGTGTGTGTGGAAACCACTCACTCCCACGCACCGAGGCGTTCCTCTACGTACGTGTGCGTGAACTTCTAAATATTTGAGGCTTTTATCTCGTTGACCATCACTTTGTGAATAAATTTATTATTTGTGCTTAGCACATTGTAAGTAATGGAGGCGGACGGAGAAGAATGAGCTCGGGGAAGGGGGGAGGAACAATCCAATGGGTTAAGTCCATCGCGCGCTACGGTAGCCCAATGGAATACCAATCAACTCTTTTTTTTCTTTTATGTTTTTTTTTTTATATCGTTTTAATTTTTTAATTTTTTTTTTAATAGGGTGTTTTTTTTTGAGTTTTGAGAACATGATTCGAAAATATGTACAGTCGAAATAGGCGATTTTTACGTTTTTATTATCGTTATACATAGTGTTCATAAAAAAACCGTACCCAACTGAGTTAGTACGGTATTAAATTCCTTTTAAAAATGTAAATATTTTAATTGACACATGGAAAAATTATATTTTAAAGATTTTTTTTTTTTTTAACATTTATTTGTTCTATTCTGTGTTTAAAATAATCTCTTCCGGTCTCAACACAAGCATTATAATATTTACTTTCAATGTTACATTGCGTTGATTACTGCTTCATAATATGCGGGGGGAGGCTAGGAGAGTGTCAATGAAGCGGTTATAGTAGGTATAATGCTTGTGTTGAGACCGGAAGAGGATATTTTGAACGCAGAATAGAACAATTCAATGTTAAAAAAGCGATTAAAGTAAAGTTTTTCCATGTGTCATTTAAATATTTAAGTCTTTAAAATGATTTCAATACCTAATTCAGTTGGGTTCGGTTTTTTGCAGGACACCGTGTATGCTCACCCGGTATAATATGTACATTTTTTCCCCCTCTGATCCTGCTTTTTGTTGTTGTTGTTTGTTTTGGTGTACACGTAGTTTGTTTTTTTTTTAGAAAATGATTGATGGAATTGAAGTGGAATTAGTTTGATACAGTTGAAATATTATTATAGCTGCTTTTTTTGACATTACGAATTTTCGCAATTTATCGAAATTTCGATTTTTCATAGTAGCTTACATTTTTTTTTATTACCGTAAGTACTCGTACAGTAAACAAATCCCATTTTGTGAATTTTTTTTTTTTTGGTTGAAAAATCTTGGTTATAGCGTCAACTTTTATTACTTTGGGAATCAAATGTAATTTAAATTATTTTTTAATTCTTTAAAAAAAAAAACCAGCGAAAAAAAAAATCTTTTTAAATGCATTTTAAGATTACTCGGATATAACGTCATAATTTGTTTGTGTGGGGTTTTATGCCGTTATAACCGAGTTTTGCGGTATTTTTTTTTAAAAAAAATTTTGATTTAAAGAACGATAAAACTAAATTGTCAAACACGAGTCGTAATTAAAGCAGGTTTCTAGTAGGAAATATTTCCGTAGAGAAAAGCTAAAACTCAGTCGTTTCAGTAGTTTGAAAAATGAACATTCCCAAAAATCAACAACAACAACTTGAAAGAGAGGTTTTTGGTTGGTCACACTTTCTATTTCCACGCGATATTTTTCAATTTTTCACAACAATATTTTTTTTTGTCTACTCTCTTACACTTATATATTTTTTTTAATTTGTTCGCGCTAATGCTACACGGAAACATTTTTCTTATTTTTGTTGTGAGTAGTCGGCACATATATCGATTGATTGAATCGGAAGTTTCAGTTGACAGCTATGACCACTCTTTCATTAGATCAACGCGCTAGGATATTAAATTGAACCAAGATTTATTACACGTCGATGATGACGTCACTCACTACTCTATATAATATTTTTTTTATGCAATTCTACTTCCGCAGAGGCTGGGAAGGACGAAATTTTTCTGCATTTTTTTTTTTTTTTGATATTCTAAATACAGGGAAAATTTATATTCATTCGTTTACATGAATTTCAAATGAACTTACTTCAACATTTTTTTTTTATTTATTTATTTGTTATTTTATTTTTTTTTTAAATATATTTTTTATTTTTTTTTTATTTTTTTTGTGAGAGCTATTTAAAATGTTGATCAAGTTTATTGTATGCAGTAGTACACTGGCGACATTGTTGTTTGCCAAATCCTTGAACAATTTGACTGAACATAGTCAAAATACATGTCTTGTTAAAAAATAAAAAATAAAAAATAAAACTTTTTTGTGATGACGTTTGGGGGTAAAAAAATAAAAAAATGGGTTTGAAATTTTGTTTTCTCTTTTTATTCGTTAATTTTCTCATTTAAAATTTTGATTTTTTTTTTTTTAAAAAAAATAAATAAAATAAAAACTTTTATTTATTGATTTTTTTTTTTATTTATTTTTTTGGGGGTTATTCTTATGTTTATTTATTTTTCTCTTATTTTTTTTTTTTCTACATCCTACTCCATTTCTCATTCGAGTTATTCACGATCGATTGAACATTTAGGCCATGGGCCACTTTAAATTTGCACACTTTCTTTTCCTTCACTCTTCATTTTTTCTTCAATTTCGCATCTTTCAACTCTCTCGCTCTCTCACTTCTTCTTCTTCTTCCTCGAAATTCAGTCACGTGTGTATTTTTTGTACTTCTCGCGATGTTCCATAGTGTAGCCTATATATACTGTAGATGGGATCCACTGTTACTGTAGGTGGAAATGCAAATGCCAAAGGAGAAAAAGAAAGGGGATAGAAATAAGAATTTTTTTTTTTTGATGGGAAATTTAGTAGGGCATATAGTGCGGGGATATTATAAGTTAAGGGATAGCAGCAGCCTTTGCTTTGCTTTTCAATACGCCGGGGTTCAATTTGCTTAGATGTATTTTTCCTTCCTATATACCTAACGCCCATATACCTAATTTTTCCACTGCATCATTTGTGAAGGATTTGCGCGATTGAAACACTTTGCTCATCCTGGCGTCACAAATAAAGATGGATATTTTGAAATTGATAAAAAAATTTTTTTTTTTTTTTTTTTATTATTTTTTTAAACTTGAAATATTACCTTTTTACACATACTTAGACATTGTTCCTATCAACGCGCTTTTTTTTTTTTTTTTTTATTTTTTTCCGTTTTTAAAACATTTTTTTTTTTCCTTAAAAATTCAAATAAGTATTACGTTTTATTATATGGTTGAAGAAAAAAAAATAGAAATGGATTCATATTTTTTTTAGTATAATTTTTTTTTTGTGTGTATTTCCAGAAACGAAAAAAAAAAAAAAAAGTGTAAAACTTACTAACACGACAAAATTTGTTAGTTGGGTGGAAGAGTTTTTTGTTGTTGTTGTGTAGGAGGAGGGAATTTAATTATTATTATCGTTTATTTATTGCGGCTACCACATTCTCATTACTATACAACCAAAATGTTGAGCTTGTTCCGACAAACGATTTATAAACATTTATTAAAATAAAGTTTTTCCATGTGTCATTTAAATAGTTACATTATTAAAAGGAATTAATACTAATTCAGTTGGGTGCACTTTTTTTTACGGACACCGTGTATTAAAAAGTGGAATTTAATGATTTACAGAATTTTTTTTTTTTTTACTAGGCAGCGATTTTAATGCATCGCTGCTTATTATATGAAGTTGCGCGTGTTCGAAATTAATTCTAACAATTTCATTTTTGGTACTTTCGAATTAATTATTTTTTAATTAAAAGATGAAATATGGTATTGTTTAAAAATTCACGCGGGAGTTTTATTAAATGTGCGCATTGTTTTAATTATTAATTAAATGTAGTAGACATTAAATTAGTTTCTAAAATTTTAATCCCGATATATTTTAATCGCAATTAGAATAAGAAATTATTACCGGTATATCTTAAACTCTCGTTTGAAATTTGAATTAATTTAAACTTTTCTCACTGAAATATTTTTTTCGCTGTTGTCAGATTTGGAATAGAATTTTTGCTCGCAAATTGTGTGTACACGGTGCAATTATTAGTATTAAATCCCTTTTAATACCGGTAATCAAAATATTTTTTTATGATATATGGAAAATGTATAAATGTAATATTAAGGATCTTTTTGCTGCGTGTTTTGAAAATATTTAAAAATATAACTAAAGTAAAGTTCAAATATTTGAATTATTAATGAAGATTTAATACTAATTTAGTAAGGTACACTTTTTTTTTACGGACACTGTGTATATTTAAATGTTGAATGTGACTTAAATAAATGGTTCTTGTTGGCGGTTTTTAACCAAACTTTTTTTTTTTATTTATTTATTTATTTTTTTTTTTTTTCGTGAGTTTATTCTTCTATATACTCGAGGCCCTAACTGCTTCCAGCCCCTTCTCTTTCCCCTCCTGACTCGAACTTTTACGAAGGCTTTGGTGCGAATCGAATTTCCGCATGACAAAGTACCAAATTTCGCGTATACGATAAGTGTTAAGCATACGCATTCGCTTTAACCATGCACATTGTTTTTTTCTTCTTTCGACTTTCGCACGTACAATTTCCTGCTTTACCGGGATAAAAATAAACTACCGTAAGCGCACACTAGATGGTCATTTCTCTCTCCCCCTCCCCCTGCCCCCCCCCCCCCCCCCTCCACCCGCCTCCCTCGTCTTTAATGTTTGTTTGTTTTTAAAATTCCTTTTTTTTTTGCTATTTGTTGAGAAGTAAAAACAATAACAGTCTTTAACTAAGTATATTTTTTTTTCTTCGGGTGCTATTATTATACACTCGTATTATTTACTGAACGATTGATATATCATAATATGAAAAAAAGAGATAAGCTTTTTGTTATGACGACAAATTAATATTGGAGAGAGATAGAATAGGCTATGGAATTGATTTTAATCGATATTTTGGAAAAGATAAATACACTAATATTTTTTTAAATCGATCTGCAGAGAAAAAGCAGCGATATACTTTAGGTACAGTGAAACCCCTGTACCGAGACCACCGTTGGGACCGATTAACGGTGGTCTTTTAATAGAGTTTTTTTAAAATATATATATATATATATATATGTATTATATAAGATCAATAGTATAGCATCCAGCTAATAACTTGGGAGCGCCAGAAGGATGCTAAAAGATAAAGAGATAGTATGTGGACGAGAGAAAGAGATTGCGAGTAGCAAAGACGGAATTAAATAGACAGAACGATGATTATTGAGTGAGTGATTGAGAAAGCGTCAAAAGATGATAAGAGAGGATGAGCAAAAAAAAAGAGGACAGATTTGGGGGAGCCAGAATGATGCTCGGAGAGAAAAAGAGAATATTCAAAAATAACTGCAGTGAAACCTCTATTTGGAGACCACCGTTGGGACTTACTAAAAATGGTTTTCAAATAGAATTATTTTTAAATGATTATTTTTGTGCTATTAAAATGTTAATTGTTGTGGCCTTTGACCTTTTGAGTAGAATTGTATTGTTATAAATTGTAAAGGCGTATTACAAGTGTATCTATTGAACCACACTCCAATACAACTCACTACGTCATCATCTCTCATTGCGCAACGCTACTGCGCACCATCTCACTGCTCTTCAAATAGAGACCTCCGTTGAAAATGGGACTTAAAATAGTCTCGTAGTAGAGGTGGTCGACTATTAGAGGTGTATCTATTGAACTACACTCCAATACAACTCACTACATCATCATCTCTCACTGCGCAATCACACTGCGCAACATCTCGGTGGTCTTAAAATAGGGACCTACATTGGAAATGGGACTTAAATTGAGGGTGGTCACGGTCTTGAAGTAAGGGTGGTCTAATATTAGAAGTGTATTAACATGGGAAAATCAGATGGGGGTATTTGAGGTGGTCTCCAAATGGAGGTGGTCTCTCTGAGAGGTTTCACTGTACCGGCAAATGTGATTAGTTTTTGTTTACTCGTTCGACGTTTTGATTGAAAATGCAGGCATTTTGTGTAATATTAGATTGTGCATAGAGAAAACGGCTGTTTATATATTTCTTTGTTTATTTTGGTCATTGGGTTTCTGCATCTCCACTTTCCCATATTTTTTTTTTTTTTATTTATTATTATTTCCAACTAATATATTTTCTTTGACGAAACAAACGAAAATGACAATGGCCAATAGCTGTTTTTCCCCCACTCGTTCGGAGAAAATACCCAAATCTCTATTCTCCTTTCGCTTTCTATACAGTGTAGAGAGCGTTGTAGTCGAGTCACTGCTGTTACAATAATTATATACGAGTATCGTGAACAATATTTAATTTAAATTGAAGACCAGCTTCCGGTCGCCATCTAATTTAATTGATTTTAGTGGAGTGCAAATACTTGTTCGCGAAAGGCAGATTATATGAGAAAGACAATATATAAAAGGAGCGGGGAATAGAATAGGAAGCAAACAGTTAAGTGAAGAAAAAAAAATCAATTACATTTCGATTAAATTATTATTTGCTTAGCTCCGCAACTTACAGATCATCGATAGAAAAAAAGTAATAAGTTTAAGTGACGTTGTGGAATCAAGATTTTATTTGTTGTTGTTGAAAAATCAAGTGGAAAAATCTTTTTTTTATTTATTTAAAAAAGTCAATTAATTAATTGGGCGTAGAATTAAATTCTTGCTATCTGTAAAACAATTTCAAACTAAATTCCACAACAAATTATAATTTTTTTTTTTTTTTTTTTGAAGTTTGAACTGTTTTTAAAAGAAATTAAAAAATTTGTTCCAATATTGCAAAAATGTTAAAGATAGAAAAAAAACGCTATATTCGAGGTTTTGCGTATTTTTCAAGTTTTTGTTCCTAACTTAAAAAAAAATTGCGTTATAGCCGATGTGATGTTATAATCAACTTCTATTTTAAAATGACGTTATATCAAGGGTGACATAGTAATCAATTTCTACTTTAAAAATGACGTTATATCCGATGTGACGTTATAATCATTTTTATATTAAAATGACGTTATATCCTGGGTGGAATTATAATTACCTTCTACTGTAGTTGTAAACTTAAAAGACTGTTTTATTTTTATAACAAAACATGAAAATGGAAATAATTTTTTCCCCCCTGTGGAATAAGGGACACTTCTCAATAGTGGCGTCTCGCTTAATGGCGTTTTGTAATAACGGCGCTTTTAAATTTTCTTATTCCAAATGAACTCGGGTGTGTTCTGCGGAATGAAGCGCGCGTCTTATACACAGCATTGCAGCCTATGACGATTCATTTAATGGCGTATTTCGCTTAATGGCACTGGGACCCGGTCACAATTATTACGCCATTATTATTGGAAGGTATTCCTGCATTTTTTATTAAAGACTTAAATTGTGCGCCTTAAGGAGGAAGAGAAGCGAACTTTTTGTATTTTCCCCCTCATCGATTTTCGGTTGGCGGCCGCTTTTTACATTTTTCTATATCCAGAAGCAGGCGCCGCCGCCGCCGCTTGCCGCATTTATTGAATAGTTTGGGTAAATAATCGCACTCTTCATCCATCCATCCCTTTTCGATATAATATTTGCTTTCGCTTAGATTTTTATCTCCCCAAATGCAATGCCCTCCTCCTCCTTCGAGAGAGACTAATAATTTTTAACCCGCATTTTTCTTCACGGTTTCACATTTCATCTCCATGCCTTCACCTTTGGCTACTTATTTATTATGATAACTAGCGCGAACATCCGCCGCAGCTTTTTTCGTCCTCCTCCTCCTCCTCCTCCTTATGGGGAAAAGAGATGAAAACACGAATTTTCGCATTGAAAATAATCTACATACATACTGTACTATACACGGTGTCCGTAGAAAAGTGCAACCAACTGAATTAGTAGTACTGTAAATCCCTTTTAATAACTTTTTTTAATATTTAATTGTTCTATTCTGTGTTTAAAAATATCCTCTTCCGGTCTCAACACAAGCATTCACTATGCTCGGTTGCATTGATTCCAGCTCGGTCGAGTTCGTCTCATGCTTCTCTCTAATATCTCAGTTTTAAATTAGGTAGACTACAAAATATGGGGTGCGATGTAAGAAAAGGTTTACAAGGGATGGAAGTCAACGTAATATGCAGTTTTGGTTAAGCTGAATCAGAACAGAGCATAGTGAGTGGGTATAATGCTTGTGTTGAGACCGGAAAAGGATACTTTAAACACAGAATTAGAACAATTAAATATTTAAAAAAAAAAAGTGATTAAAGTAAATTTTTTCTATGTGTCATTAAAATATTTCCACAATCGTTAACTGGTATATTATTAGTGTATTCGGAATATGTTCATCAGGTATATACGCGTTCTACTTATACTGGTGACATATTAATATAATATAAAAAGCGCAATACGGCGCTAAACTTAATAGTTCTACGGATATCCATTAACTAATACTTGTAACTTTTTGAAACTTGAAGCTCTACGAATTGCATACCGTACTTGAACCGTACGTTATTTTAACCAGTCTCCCCCCAACTCTTAAAAAAAAAACAACAACAACGAAAAAATTTCGCTTTGTGGAATTTTAATTAAATTTCAAAGGAAAAATATTCTCGTTGAATTTCACTCGCAAAAAAAAAAAAACTCACCAAAAGAGGGGAGGGAAATGTACAACAACAACAAGGATGACAAACAATATTTTTAGCTGATATTTTTTTATACGACACAATATTTGACTTCCAATTTTAAGGTCAAAAAAATATTTGCCCGAGCCAAACAAAAATGATGGGTATATAAAAAGTTTGTTTGCTGTTTTCTCTTGTACGTATTTTTACATTTTATTTTTTTAAGCTAACAAAAAAAAAAAATTTAATAAAAAAAAAATTCCCCCCGCAATTGTTTGCTTCAGTACTTTACGTTCTTCTTCATCTTCTGGACAATATACGTTGTTCTCGATGTTTATAAAGTAAAGAGTGGAGTGAAGGGGTTGGAGTTCTTTCTTTTCTTTTGGTCAATGCTGCTGTTCGTTCGAGGGAATTGACATTGACTGGAGCTCCAAACTCTTCGCTTATCATTCTTATAGCTCTTCCCGCTCTCTCCATCTCTTCTTCCCTATTATTACTTCACTCACTACACACTCTATTTTGGCTTTATATATATACAAGTTGTTTTTTTTTGTTGTTGTTGTTGTTGTTTTTGCGTGTCGAATACGTATCTCATTTTTTATTTATTTATTTATTGTTTTTTTTTAGGTAAAGTGGCGTGGAAAAACAAGAACATCCCTTGGCTTCTCCAACCCTCCAACAAGGGTAAGCTTCTCATATTCCTTCGTTACGCTATTTATATTCATTATAGTTGTATTTCGAAATACAGAGTTTGGCATATTATATTTTATAATATTAGAGTAAATTGTTTTTCTGTGCCATTCTATATTTTGGTATCGTATAAAACGGAAATTTCAATATTGTTTTGATTTTTATAAGCGCGCTAAAACAACGCAATTTTTTACACGTACATTGGAACTCTCCCAATATTCGTTCGGTTCGATATTCGTCCTATGTGTTATTTTTTTTTTTTTTTTGTTTGTTTGAAATGTTGGGTTTGATATAACAATAATTATTATTCGTCCCACACTTCTGAATGTGAATGATATGGTGAGTCAGGTGGGCAAAAATACAGGTTTTGTCGTTGAGAAATGGTTCCCAAACATCCGCGATTCATTTGATAGGAGAATGTGATAGGGAAAATGTTTAAAATTCAGAGCAAAACAAACAATAAATCGGGGGGAAAATTACGCCCCAGTTATCTTATTTTAAACTGAATTAATGCGCTGTTTTCATGTTTAAAATTTAGCGCTGAATTTTATAATATTTAATTTATATTATAAGCTCATTTTCATAAAACCATAGATAGACGGCTATTATTATTATGGGGTGTGTGTGTTAATAATATTGGAGAATGTAAATTTTGACTGATGCATTATTTATTATGCTAAAATAATAATAATCATATTATGCAATCTTTAAAAAATGCTTTTTATTCAATTTTTAGAAAATTTAAATAAACCATGCGCCGTAATTAGAGAAGCATTTTATTCTATAATAATTTATAATTTACGTCGTAATTCTGATACTCCCTGTATATACCTTTCGTAGCCAGAAATTTCGGATTCGATCAATGCATAATAATAATAATTATTTGAAGTTGAGTGTTGTGTGTGTGTGATCAATGCTTTTGTTATTATGGGAAAGCGATGCAGCGTGGAGGGAATTGTACACGCGGTCGTTATAGTGACATTAACGGGGTGTAAATAATAATTTCAAGCCCACCCACCGGACGGGGCGTAGTAGTTGTAGTAGAGAGAGACTTTTGCTTAACCCGAGCTTGAAAGTGATCCGCGGCGAGTGACCGGTGGGAGACTATAGTGGTTAACGAGTGGGAGTGGTGTGCGTGGTCTCCCAACGCCAATTAACCTCTGTCGAAGCCAGTTCCACCGAGTGTTAATTAGTCATCATTCGCTGCTCGGAGCTGCTGCCGCTGTTGTTGCTTTCCTAATGTCCATCAAAGCCATGTTTATGGTCGCCGCGCTTCGCACCGTGACCGGCACATTTTAGCAGCTGATTAACTACCAACTTTTCATTACCGTAAAACTCAGACATTTTTTCTGTTCTTTTCTTCAGAGGTTATTTGAAAAGATCAAAGTTGTAGTTTGATTAATATCTTTTTTTTGTTGTTGTTGTTTTTCGAACTTTGCAAAAAAAAGCTTAATTCACTTTTGCTGTTGGTGGTCAATTATCACTCGACACTCGAATTAGAACACTCGGAGATTATATACTATCAACAATTATCGATAGTATCGATAACATCGCGAATAAAGATATACATTTTTATAAACATTAATAAGATATGGTAACGGTATTTAATGTATGTTTAAAGATAAAACTTATAAGGTTAAAGGTCTTCGCTAGATCCCAAATGATGCGGAAATCGATTATTAAATTCTTTGGCGATACTATCGATTTCTTTCGAAAGTAGGCAAGACTTTTACTAGAATTCCAGAAATCCCTAATTTAGACGATATTATTTTATTGTATTTTTATTTTGATCGAGTGGTTAATGTGTAACATTTGGTGTTGATTAATTTGGTGTAGCGATGGTTGCGCTGCGTGCGGTGGTGGGGGAGATGTGCGCGTGCGCGGGTGCAATGAGACGGTAGACGTGTGCTAGGTGTTGTGAGGTAGAGTGCGACTGCCACTACCCACTGCCACTCGTTCTCTGGCTTCCATTCAAATCCAACGTGAAAATCTTTCGCCTTTTACTAAAGATTTCCGTGGTTGGGAGCTAAACAATGAGTCTTTATGACCAATTTTTGTCCTCGTCCTGCTCCTCGAGAGTGGGACGCATAAAACAATGAAAATTTCAGGATTATTTTGAGTTTATGGGGAATTTAACATTAACTTTGATTGGATTTATTAATGCTAATCTTTGATTCGCGTTTTATCTATTTTTTCGAATGTTGCTCTGTGATCTTTAAATACTACTGGGGCCGCTGCAGTGGGGCGTTAAACTTGGAACGAGTTGAAATATAAGAAGTGGTTTTAAAGTACAGTAGGTCCAGCTACTGTAAATCGTTTTCCGCTGGTTGAACTTTATAAACTGAGCGCAACCAAACGTTTAATTATTAAAAGCATAATTTTAATCATTTAATGAGTACGTGTAGTACGGAAGTTCATGTGTACGTGTGTTCCTTATAAATTTCCTATCTCTTTATCTGCTAAGTTTCACTTCGAACGCACTTGGCGATCACACACCTAATTTTTCTTTTATTTTTACTGCAGAAAAGTCGAAAAATTAGTTAAAGCTCAGAATAAAATTAAGGAATTTGTCGAGTTTTTTTCTGATGTGTGCGCCTTGGTGGCTCAGTTGGTAGAGCGTGAGTCTCATAATCTCAAGGTCGTGGGTTCGAGCCCCACCTAGGGC
>JAQGAZ010002873.1:0-14611 GCA_034692225.1 Polydesmus complanatus
TTCGGAAGATTTTTTTTTTTAGCGCCAATTCAATAATGCCTTCTACTGGCGCTACCTATAATTAAAATTACCTTGGTGTATACCGTATATACGATTGTATTGCGTTTGGAGTTTCGCAAAGTCTACTCGCCGACACCCCCATCGCCTTCAAATGGGAATCGACCGCGTTCGCAACGATAAAAAAATAATAATAATAAAACCTTTCTATCTCGTGGAATGCGGTAGTACATAACTGCGTACTGTATAATATTATTGCTTAATATACAATGTAGCGTTCGAATTTGAATGGACGGTCGAGGAATATAGATTGAACGGGACATGATATCGTAACGACGCACCTGACCACTTTAAAAAACAGACTCATTTTGACGTCATACACCGGAAATAACCCTCCCCCCGCCCCCTCCCCTCTATCTTTCGCAACCCACACACTTGTTTTCATTAATTATTATATTAATCACTAAAAAAAATACTGTTAATTTTTGAAAATATGTAGAATGTATTTTTTAATACAATTAGGAAAGATAATTAATTTTAAATTTGCAATGAAATCATTTTTTTTTTTAAATTATTATTAACAATATTATATTTTTAGACTGGTGGGCCTATTGCGTACGCTATCATGCGCAATATGATCCCGCAAAGACAACACTTAAATATTGTTTAAAAACATATTTGTTTTTATTACATTACAGATGTTGAAATAGTAATTTTATTTTTAGTGTAAGGTAAAACGATAAAGATAACAAAAATTGAGAAATAAGTTGCGTTTCCCATACTTTTCACGTTGTGTGCTTATGAAAATTTGTACGGTTTTAAAAAGGTGACCCATTAAAACGCCGAAGAAAAAAAAAGGGCCGAAAGCAATGTGCAGCAAAATAACGTATAACATTACATCAAAGCGCGATTAATGAATATGGAGTGAATTAACCATCCACATACATATAATTACTTATGACGTCTGCAATTTTTACTGCTTTTTCTGGGGCCCCGATGTTATGAAAACATGACACCCAGAAGCAAGGAACGAGTTTGATGCTCGTTTTCTTTCTATTAAAACACATTTTATTGTTAAAATGTTGTCACTAATATTGATTATATTTTTAATGTCTTTAATGGCATGCAAGGCTCAACATGTCTCTAAAAATTAAGTACAGTAGTTGAATTACTTTTATGTTTCCAATTCAGTAACCTAAAAAATTAATAAAATTTGAAAATGCCTGGCGCACGAGATCTTTTTCGCTGCGCCCCTAGCTAAATTGGGATAATTTTGACAATACATGTATTGTATTTGAATGACCCCCCTCCCCCTCTTTTTTGCGAGAAATACCGGTAGTAAATAGTCACCCAGCTTGCGAGTCGCGAAATGGTTTAGGCAATTTTTACTTTTTGTTTTTAAAAAACCAGAAATAAATGCGGAGCCTTAGGCATTATCTTATTTGCTTAGGCGATGGTCCAGGTGGTAGCAATGTTTGGATCCCCTTCTTTCCCTATGACGTCTGTCATTAAAATTAATTTTGTATACGGTAATAAAAACTGTAATTTGGGTGACTTTACTGAAATTTAGCTGAACAAAAAAATTAAATCAAAATTCCTTATGACGAAAAACAATTTGGTCAATCTTCAAAAAGATCTTTCAAAAATAAAACTTTTAAGGTATCGGTACCCAAATATCGTGCACACATCCGTTTTCTTTAATTTCTCCCACATTATGATTCGTTCTTTTTTTTCGGAGTCTCCTCAAACTGCAGGCGTCATAATTATTATGTAGATGAATAAAATAATTATTGTATCATTTTTAATTGTTAAATTTTTTAAAAAAATGATTTATTTGTTCTAAATAGCGTTTTTTAACGGCTAGAATTGAATGTTAGATTTTTCATTTGGCCATATTTACGGATTTGATTTTCGGCGATTTTGTTTTCGGCTTTTTTTTATATCTGCCAATTGACATGGAACCGTATTAAACACGTGCCTTTTTTTTTACCTATTTAAAATTTTGCAACTGGGTGATTGTTTGCAGGCCTACATGTAACTTTCAAGTGTTTGAAGTTGCATCTGGCTACAATGTTACTTATATTTCCGCGCATACATAGGAGTGGGCGTGGTTCCAGGAAAGCAATTTGAGCTGCCTTAATTGTCATTAAAAGTAATTTATTATTTTCTCAAGTTAATTTTTTCTATTACATGCAATGTATAAAGCAATTAAAATTTCGCTTTAAAAAAACCTCCACTGTAGTCAAAGTAGCAATGACCCTTCGTGCAGGCCCGGGCGATTGACCAAAATGACTTACATGTATGTTTTGGATCTTTATTTTTGATAAAGCTAATTGATTTGAAGTGTACTTTTTGTCGTAAATTTTGTTGAAAAACTGTTTGATTAAATAAATGTATGTCAGACCAAAAGATTAGCGAGGTTTGTGCACCTAGGTGGCGTACTGCGCGACTGTCTTTTGGCATAATAACCTCTTCCAACCACATTCATCATTATTTTTGTCATTTTTGAACATTTTTTTTTGTTTCTTCTCCCCCTCTTCCCTCCTTTTTTTTTTATTTTAGTGGATTAAATTTCGTTCCAAATTTTTTTTTATTGTTATTTCCCCCGAAAAGTTTACTGTCACTGATTATACAATAATCCAATACGACAACGTAACATTTGAGCGGATGAAATTGCTCGCGTGACGCTGGGTTTGTATTACAAAGTGGGCCTTTTTTATCAGGGAAAAATGCTAATTTTTTTTTTATTATTATTTATAAATATTGGGGCGAGTGTGAAAACGCGGATTGCATTTCGATTCAAATAGAAATATTTATTTCGAGGAAGTTTAAAATTTCGCAAAACGTGTTTTTTTCGAGCTTTTCGATGATCTCTACTGAATATACAGTAATAAGTATTATTCTATTAAATTGTTCCTTACCTTTGATAGATTGCATAACGCAGTCCACGATTGTAAACTCATAGACTGCGGAAACTGCAATTGTTTAAAGAATCTCTCGTGTTGATGGATAGCAATTGTACCTCTGGCTAATAAAGGTCCGAGGCTACGTGCTCAATTTTACCCGTACATAACTTCAAGTTCTAAAAATAAAAATAGAAACAATAATTATTTATTTATTAATTAATTACCGGTCCAGTGTTTTGCTAAAAAAAAAGTACAGTAATACTTAAAAGTGCATTTTAAATACCTTATATTCCCCCCAAAAAAAATATTTTTTAAAGTTTTTTTTAACAATTAAAAACTTTTATTTCTAACAATAATTTTTTTTTTTTTTGATTTTGATGCCGCTTTGCGTATTTTGGAGGTTGTGTCTTTGCCAATGGCTTTTTGTAAGAAACCTTTTATTTTTGTTTTTAAAGCAAATTTTATTAACTTTATTTTTTAAAAAAAAAAGTAAAATTTCTATAAACATTTTTAAGCGACTTATATTTTTACTAATACTGTATTTGTAATTTTTTAACCTATATTCATGCGTAGAAAAAGTAAATTTACTGTTAGAAAATATTAGTGAGGTAACGTATCTTCAATATTTACAAGGTTTCCCTACACGAAACCGCTATTTATTTTAAATTCTGTTTTATGGGAGCGCGTACCTTTTTTTTTTTTAGGGATTTATTTTTACGGCATTTGCAAGCTTCGATTTAATTTTTTTTTGGTATATAAATTGGATAATAAATTATGTAATTATTAGTACGGCGCACCGTAATTTAATATGCATTCATTATACTCATTATGTAAATATGATATCCAGGGTACGGGTACAACATAATATAAAATAATTACCGTTAGTTGAATTGAAGTTATCAAATTGTTTGTGTATTTATTTCTTTATAACGGTAACCAATCTATAAGTTTATTTATCTCAAAAGTATGTCAAATGAGATGAAAAACGAGCGTTTTCAACTACACTACTGTATTTTCCAAATTACTCAAATTTGCGCACAATAATTTCGATCATCTTGACTATAAATAAATATCCCGCACTCCTCGTAAACTTTTATGTAATTCCCCCCCCTCGAAATAAAAAAAAATATATAAGAATGTTGCTCTATGCGCTTTATGGTAATTTTCATTTTGACATCATACTTGACGTGACCTCAACTGGAATTCAAAAAGAATCGAATGAGGGGGGAAACGAGATTTTTTTTTTAAAGCATAAAAACCATCAGTAAAAAATGTTAAGAGAGAAAATAATAATAGAGGGACGTAGAAGAGCATAAAAGATGGGGAGAAGAAGCTATTATACAATTGGGGAGTGAAACACAAGCCAAGTAACGCATTTTTTTTTTTTAAGAAAAAATAAGTTTTTTTTTTGACTCGTTCTTCATTCACCTAGGAAGATTATAAATGCAGTTGGTGGTTAAGTGTATTAGCATAGGCCCCTACATGACTATGGGTAAAAGCAAGGCCGATGACCTCATCTTTACTTCTTTTTTTTTCTTCTTTTTTGGAAATAAAAAAATTTAACGGTCCTAAACGTTGGACCATAGTCAATCCGGTTGACTATTTTTTTTTCCTCCCTCTTTTTCCCTCTTTTTTTATGTGTGGTTTAAGCTCGCAGGTTGTAAATTCAAGGTCTTTCTCTAATGTTTCATTACATTCAAGGTAAAGGTCAACTCAGGTGGATTTCCTGGCAAGTCATTTTTTCCCTTCTTCTCTTTCTTTCTCCGCTTCACGTAAATAACAAGGTCCGAACGGAATTTTTTTTTTTAAAAAAAACTTCAGTCTGGAATGGATTTAGTTCTTTCTCTCTTTTTAACATTTTATGGCTATATGACCAATGGTAAGATTTTTTTTTCCAATACTTTGAAAAGGGTACCTTGAACAGGTACCTTTCAAAGACTTTTGAAATATTGTAGAGGCCAATGCTAAAATATCTATACCGACAGGGACACAGGTCTTGATAGGGCTTTAATTTTTTTTTTTTAAAGAAAATGTTAAAATTTTTTTTTTAGAAAAATCTAAAGATTCAAATAATTATTATTATTACAGTAGAAACTTGGCCAATTCGAATTTTTTAAGAGAAGATCAATAGATGTACAAGCACAATGCTGTTTTCGATTTATAGGGGTTTTTGAAATGGGGGAAAAAATAATTATGAATAAAAAGTTTGCTGTTCACGTGACAAAACACAATGGCTGGATAAGCCAAAGGCTCTCTCCCTTAAGGCTTGACTTACCCAGCCATTGTGTCATTATCTGAGCACGTGGTAAAAAATATTACATAGGCCTACAGCAGTGTAATGTTTTTGTGTCTATCATTTATAGAGGTTTGTCGCAGTTGTCACAACTTTGAATTATAGAAGTTCAATTTTCAAACTTCGAATTATAGAATAGGCTGCAATTGTCCCAAAAACTCGTAGTTTTCGATTTTTATACAGTACAGTACTGTTATTTACTTGGTATTTAATAATTATTAGAATTAACGATGTTTTGGCTTGTGAGCGGAAGATAACGGATTAAGACTTGGAATTATTGAGATTTTTAATAGTGCGCATGTGCTGTTCATGTCATTTTAATTTGTTAAAGATGTTTCATCACTGCATCGAAATTCTAACTTTTTAGAATTGCATGTAGCCTATTCTTGCATCTACAGTATGTATTGTAATTATTTACAGTATGTATTGTAATTATTTTAAGTTTTTATAATTTTGGTGTACTGTATTTATTGAAAATTTTTGATTCCATTTTTGCTTTTATGAGACTACTGTACTAATATTTTAATGGTTGCGATAAGGAACTTGTTAGATATGGTTTTTTTTTTGAAATTTTGAGTGTTTTAAGAGTTTTTCGAGGCAATTAACTCCCCCCCCTCCCCCCCCGCCAATTTAAATAGAAATTATGCTCTTGTTTTTCAGTGCCACCGGTGGTCCTGGAGACCCGCGCGTTCGCCTCAAACAGGTGCACAATTCGTTTAGAACGTTTTGAGACATGGATTGGTCCTCTCTCGCTTCAACACAAGGCGCGTTTGTTTTATCAATGTTGCGGTTACAATGAGGAAGACGGAGAGACAAAAAAATAATAAAATAAAGGTTTGGCCATAATCCAGCCAACAGGGGGGCAAAAAAGGTGGTAGCTCGTGTGTCCGATCACTTCTTATCTCCCCCCACCCTACAATTATTCAAGGTTATTCTTGTTCGCTAACAAAATAACTTTTCAAACCTAAACCATAATATAAAATACGAGTTGAAAGTTAGCGAGATCTTTTGAAAATATTTTTCCCCAACTCAAAACACATTTTTCACTGTCTTTTGTTGATTTCCAACTTTTTCAAGCATGCGATTCAAGGTTGTATGAAATAATACATTGTTTTTCCACTTTGACTTTACTAACATGCTCGCAGGTAAAGTGATTAAGAATACACGCTCGGTTTTACCTATAAACATACTGCATTTAACTTTAACCAAAGTATTAGAATACTGTATTATGAAAAATTTGTTTTATACTCGTACGTAGAAGTTTGTCGTTAACTTTATTATAAATTTAAAATAAAATTAACTAAAATTATATATACTCGTACGGTACATGGACTGTATTACGAGAACTCTATAAAGATGGAAAGGAAATAAAAAAAGGTGGTAATCGACATGACATCATTGGAGGTCATCTCGCACCTAAAAGATAAGTTGGATTTTGGAAGTATTTTCTCGAACAATGTGGTCCTGGAACCGCAAGTTAAGAGCTCTAATTTACTAACATGTTGTACAACTTGTAGTAACCAGTTAAAATTAGTTAAGCTTAATTTAATGCAACACCGGTATACTGTAGCCTACTTAAAAATCTAATTATTAATTTTTTTAATTTTAATAAATTAAAATTTTTCAATCAAATCAAAATACTGAAAAAATACCTTGAAGATCTGTTCTTAAATTAAATTAAAAATAATTTAATACTGTATTTGGTGATTTTTTTTTTTGAGGTTGTTACTGGTACGGTAATTATTTTTATACTCGAATTATAATATGCCGTGCATGTATTTTTTTTTGGCGCTTGTTGAAGGGTTGTTCATAAATACTTTATGAATTCGCAAAATGACACTTTTTATTGTACGTGTAGTGTGATTAAAAGTGGTGAAAAAAATGCATAATTATTTAAAAAAAAAAAAAAAAAAAAATAGGAAAGCTTTTGAAAAGATGTTCGGTATTGTATTTTGATGTCCTTTTGTGTAGGTATACGTAATTGCAAACGAGAGTATCGTCGGGACAATTTGAATTACACATGTGAGTAAGAAAAATGGGAGTTGTTTGCTTGTGGGAAATCTTTTTAATAGTCAGCTAATGCTTATTATGCATACCGGTATTCGAAATCTCTCATGGCGAAGAGTCAGGTGAATAGAATGCCACAAAATAGGGCGATTGCATATTGAGTTGGGAGTTTACGTGGAAGCAAGCCATCACTTTCGCTTCCAAAGCTCTTTCAAATCAAAAAACTGGTTTTGTTGATTTTTCTTTCGCTATCTTCTTGTGCTAGTTAAATTCATAAAAAAAAAATGAAGGGGGGAAAAAATACTGTAATGCAACTTATAAATTTATTGTGGTTACCGGTAGAGCAAAATATTCTGAAGTTGAAACTTGATTAATGCTTTCAGTTTTGATATTTTTTTTTTAACTTGATATAATTATTGTATACGAAGAAAAAAAATTACCGGTTTATTTACTACGGTATACATTCACTATAATTGATTTATTAAATTTTTTTTTATGGAAATTGCTTTTTATACAGTGATATAATTTATTTAAAAAAAATCATCACAGATAATTTTACCGTAATCACTAAACGATATCATTATAATATTATTTATTATTACATGTATGAAGTTTTGTTATAGTATTTTATCTGAATTAAATCACTAATGAAAAAGCATCATAAATAAATTCTATTTGCAGCAATTTCAAATCCAAAAGGTTTTACTTTATCATTTTTTATCACGGTAGTAATTTTATGTGGTTTTTAAAAAAATTACAAATACTGTATGAATAGTAGAACTTGGTTGAAACCTATTCGGATATAACGAATGTAACATCTTTTGAGAGTCCCAGCGTCAATCATAGGCCCTAATTACGAGTATTATGCATAGTTTTGCTTTACAAAAAAAAAAAACAAACCTCTGTTATCGCGTCAAGAAAAAACGTTAGTTCAATTTAATGGCTTATTTTTATTTTTTCTAAAAACAATTGTGAAAACATTGTGTACAAATCTGTAAAAGTGTAGTACGTACATATTAAAACCGTACTATTGCAGGTATTCGATATAACGTTATGAAATACTGTCATTTTGATGTGGTTATAATCGAGTTCTAATGCAATGTGGGACGCAGAAAATGCTTTTTTTTTTAAAAAAACAACGCTTTCTTACCAAAACTTCCCCCAAAAAAATGTAACTTTGAAAATAGGAGGACGCAGAGCGGAATCTAGTGATAATTTATTAATTGGGTAGAAACGCAAAGCGAAGTAGGGTTGTATAAAAGTCAGAGGTTTTTTTAAAGATAACTATTGCGCATGGGCACCCCCTCCCCCCCACTGTCCTACCGTATTGTTATTAATTACGGTCCTGTACTTGAAGCTTTTTTTCTAATATTTTAATTTTTATTAATTTAAATAATTTTTATTTCTAAGTTGGAAAACTTATTTCTTAAAAAAAAAAAAATAAATAAATAATAATAAATGAAAAAAAGGCTACACCCAAGTTGTAAACTATGTTTGAGAAAACTGCTTTAAGAGAGCCCACGACCTGCTTTAGCGTCGCATTAGCATTTTCCCGTGGAAAAATGCGAAGAAGAGTTGTTTTTCGAGTTTCTAGCTGAAATTGAGTGAGTCGAACGTTTCACCTGTCGCACACCTTTCTCGAAACCGGTTTATCACTCTTGGGTGAACGTGGGATACCACAATACCTATAGCGCAGGATCCGCATCAATAATATTGCCGATGATGACGTCACACACGCTGAACGATTTATTTATTTTATGAGAAATTAGTGAATTGAAACTAAATGGCGTAGCGAGGGTTAAAAGCTTTTCATCAACTTTATATACTGTAATATTAATAAATAATAATTGTATGGCGTTACATTACGCTCGATGACGTCAGGTACTTTATTTTACAACTTTACGGAAAAGCAAATTCTATTTTTATTTGAATTTTAAATTCGTGACACCCTTATGTCAAAATAATAAATACCGGTATATAAAATAATAATTATAAATTTATTTTACGAAACTGTTGAAAAAAAGTTCTGCTTTGAATTTATTTCGGAAATCACAAGTACTGTATTTTTGATTAATAACAAAAAGAAATTTTTTTTATTTTTTTTTTTTAAAAAAAATAATTTTCGATTTTACGTAAATTTCCAAAATTATGAAGGAACTTTTCCATTTTACTTTACAATTCTCCGAGACTAAAAAAATCCCCGTTTTATTAATCGAGGGAACTTTTATATTAACTATTACAATAAAAAGTAAATAAAAAAATATTATATTATACAGTACGGTATTGTAACAAAAAAAAAAAATTTTTCAGTTTAATAAAAGTTATAATACGACGAATCATAACGATTTCCGATATAATTTATGGTGCCGAAATTAGATTTCAAAAATGTTTTTTTTTATTTTATTTTTAAATCACGTTATGATTTGATTTGTAAAGTTCTAAAAAAAAAATAAATATTATTACAAGTTTATTTTTCTCCCTTGTTGCTATCTATAGTTGGCAGCGATGGCGTATGCATCGGAGCTGCGTGTTGTTGGTTGCGTTGCGTAAACAGCTGAGCGCGTGTATCGAGGGAAATGCATAAAATGTTGTGCGCTAGGAAGCATGTGTGACCTACAATCGCCGTATTCAGGTGAAGAAGGGTCATTCACCCTTTCTAGCGGTTGACCTACTACTAGCGACTAAGCCAAACTGCTACGCCAAGAGTTGCTAAGCGCAGCGGCTCCATTAACGCTCTTTGGCTGACTAAGCAGCTCAAACACAGCGCTAGCTGCAACCTTTCTCAATACAATGTACACCACCGGAATTTTAATACAAAAACATATTAAGCTTGAAATTTAAATTAAAAATAAATTAAACTCTTAATTGATCGATATTTTTTTTTATATAATATTATAAAAGGTTTAAATACATAATACATTTTGTCAATATTTGCATTTGACAATTATTATAGATTTTATTTATTTTCTATGCATTTTTTTTTCTCTCCCCTTATTCTAAAAGACGCTGGTTACCATGTGGAAAGAATTGAACTAGTTCCGTCAACCCTCAAATTTCTAAGAAAATATAAAAGACCACATGTTTTTGTACATGTGGCATAAAAAATACACGATTCCCCTCTTTTTTTTAAAAAAAATTTTTAAGGAAATCTAACATTTTACGACTTTTAGAGTGAAACCACCAACTCGAAAGTTACGGGTTTTTTTTTAAAAAAAAAAAAAAAATTAATTAAATAAAGAAATTCTGTTTATACCAGTAATTTTATGTTTGAAATTTACAAATATTTAAAAAATAAATTTACGTAACTTTTATGAACCTACTGTTGTTTTACAATGATGACCTAAGTATTAAGCGGTGAATTCGCATTAATGCATTATTCAAATAAGCAAAATTTATTACAAGCTGTCAAGAGTTTAATCTCGGTTTTATGTCAGAAGCGACACGGTGGTTGACACTCGACTTAAGACGGAATCAAAGGGGTGGCTGTTACATTCCATTTTATTATCAAGATCGAGGTTTTTTCTTTTCTTTTTTTTTCATATTTCCGTACGGGGAGAAAACTAAGCGTAAAACAGGTGTTAATGATGAGCCATGTGTGGCCTGATTAAAAACTACAGCCTTCAAATCGAGTTTTTATTTTATTTTTTTAAAAAAAGTAAAAGAAGAAAATTTAATTTTTATTTCGAGAGAGATAAAAATGAACGATGGTGCGTGAAATCGTGTCATTGTACTTCCCCCCCCCCCCCCTCCTCCCCTTTCTACTTCATCCATACTGTATGCACTTCCATTGAAAGTGTTAAGAAGTGTCTTCGATGACGTCATCATCATTTTCCTCCCTCCCGGCCAAACAGATAATTCGATTACAGAATGTTACAGGTGTTTAATGCAGCAGGTGCAAGAGACTTTTAAATTGGATTCGTATTTACCGAGCTAGAAGTAGGACTTGATAATTATGTTTACTAAATTGTATTGTCCTATTCCAAGTAATAGATTCGACCTATATTGCATTATGGCTGGCGATTTCAATCCGTTGAGATCGGAGTGCAAAATAAGTTGACGCTAATGAGAAAATAATAAGTCGTGTACGTACAAAAACTTGCCGTTCTTTTACGAGTACGTAATGTTAGCTTAGCGATAATAATAATAAAAAATAAAAAAATAGAATGTTTTTGTACTTTGCAGATGCCGATCGCAAATATAATGTTCAAATTTTAAAGTTTAATTAGTTTTATATGGTATATATTATACTGTATATTTTTTTTAATTATGTGATATCATTTTTTTGGAAAGTCGTTGAATTTTTTATAGGTATTTTCTATTTTAATCATTTCTTAGAAAGGAAACTGATTTTTTGTTCCAGTAACTGGTTTCTATTTAAAAACTTGAATTATTATTTTTTTCTTTAGTTATTAGAAATTCAATTGAAGCCATTAAAAAGCATTGATAACATTGCCATTAAATAAAATAAGGGAAAAGTGTTAAAGTTGATAATTTTTTTTTTTGTTAGGTTTCAAATGTAAAGTTCATGTTTTTAAATCTTAAGGGTGTCTCTATGGAAACATTGATTTACTAATGTTCTTCTACAATACGCGCTCTTTCAAATTGTCGCTAAGTTTTTTTTTTTTTTTTTTTTGCTATTTTTTAATAAATATATCGCGTGTAAAAATAAAAATAATTAGCCTTTATTTCCTTTTTAAAAAAACATTGACGTTTTCCAACATTCTCTCAATTGCGTACCATTTTCTTTTTTAAACCTTTATCACATCAACATTTAAAAGAAATATAATACCTATTAATCGCGTTTTAAGTGCCTATTTTGACAGCATTGTCTCTTATAAATAAGTAATCCTTACGCGATTGCTTACATTTTCTTGTTCATACTTATCATTTAAGTATTGTTTGAGGACTTTAATATTGGGTATTTAAATTTGACAGTTTAACGCTTAACATTTTCAGGACAGTTACAGTTAAGTTTCAGCTTAATTGTCAGCCCAGCTTTGTGCTCTCACTGAAACATTGGCGAAATAATAAGTTTTTTTATAGAATTTATTCAAACTTTGTTGCGTAAATATTATTAAAGTTAAAAGAAAAAAAATATTATTAATTAGGTGATTTAACACTAGGGATTTATTAAATTTAAATGACAGTAAACCGTAACGTAATTTTTTCCCCTTGACTAGCAATTAAATGCCGGTGTTACATTTTGAAGTTGATTGGTTTTTTAGTCTTAATTAAACGTTAAGTTCATTACATTTAATTCGTAAAATGCTTTCTTAAGATTTAATTGCATTTCGGTATTAACACATGGAGGACAGTGTGAATGTGTACGGAGGGGGAGAAAATGAATAGAGTTTAATTATTTTTTTTTACCCTTCTTACTTCTATTCATCCATAGAATTCTAATTATTACAAAAAGACGATAATAATATTGGAGATATAAACCCGATTTTCGGCTCTATAAGATTTAATTGCACAGAATTCTCGCATCGAGCTGCCGGATGATTTCAACGCTTATCTCCAATATTCTTGTAAAGGGAGATAATAATTTTTTTTTTGTTTTATTATTTTTTTTAATAAGAAGTCGACGTAGATGTTTAGCTCCGGCAGAATTTATTCTTCAATTCAGGCGACAAGCAATAAAAACTATAATACACAAGTACGTTGAAGTGAAAAGGAAAAAAAAAGAGGAGAAAAAAATGGGGAGTTTTTTTTTTTTTTTCATTCTACCGTAATTTTTTATCATAAATTTCTCTTATGAAAATACGTTACGAAATTACGCAACGTCTTATTGATGTGTCGAATTGCGTGAGGTGTCAGGAAGTAAAAAAAATGAGTCAAAGTAATGACAGCTTTTTCGAAAATAGTTGAATGTAGGTTGAACAACGTTGTTGACAAATATCCCGAAATGTTATACCCTGGATGAATATCCCACCCCACCTTCATAACCATTCCCGAACTCCTTTTAAACTACGGTAACGAATAAAATCCTGTCGGTAAAAATTCACGAAAATACTTTTCTAACGGTTTTTAAGGTCGTAATAGAATCCTTGAAACTCTGTAAACCTCCTTTTAAAAAATAATAACAATGTAGAAGAGCGAGGGAATATTAATTCAATCTCTAAATATACATGTACGGTATTGTAGTCTTAATTTCATTTGGGTTACGGAGCTGTTACTAAGAGTAAGAAGGGGGCTCCTTAGTTCAGTTGAAGCAATTTTGTTTTGATTTTATTAATGTTAAAAATAACGTCCTAAATTTGTTTCCTGGTCCTAGCTTTAATTTGTTGTAAGGGTAGCTTTAATTTTCATGACTATAGTAAAACAAGATGCAAATACATGCACCAGTATTAGTAAAAGTATAAGCCGCATAAGAAAATGTTTTCTTTAAAAAAAAAAATTCATTTTCATATTCATAAAAGTCTTTTACAAACAAGAATAAAATATTTCTTATCAAAAGAAAAGCAACTAGCAAAACGCAACTTGGAATAAAAGCAAAATGAAAGCGTACTGCTTCTTTTAATACTGAAAGCTTTTAAGGTTTAATAAAATTATTATTAATTAGGTGTAAAATAGTGAGTTTCACTTTTAAGGAGATGTTAACTTGTGTTTTTTTTAAAGTTTGTTGAGGTTTTGCGCTCATTCACGTAACTTTTCACGATAAAAATGATTATTGTGAAACAACAAGAAAAAAGTGGGTTGCGCCTCTCACTCAAATTCAGCTAAAGCATCAACAATATGAAACAAGTTATTTCTAGAAACGTTCTTTAGTAAAATAACGAAATTCACCCCGAGTGGAAAATGTCAAACCAATGCATTAAAAACGTTTACTTTTTAAACTTAGCTATATAAGGAAACTTTTTCTATCGTCTTCCTTTCAAGAAATATTTTGACGTGATATGGGATAATTTTATTATAGTCGAACGATTTTTAACTCGAAAATTGATTTATAGTTACTGTAGTTTAATAAAAAAAAAATAGGGCGATGCTAATGTATACTAAATTAATGGTCGACCGAGCGGCTAGATTTTATGTTAATTACGGGTATATTACTTCTATATTTTAATTTCGTTCCGCATATTTTTCTTTTAATACTTACATAGCGCTTTAAAATCTTAACATAAAAAAAAAAATTGTCAGACGAGGCGATAATAAATTAATCGAAAATTTACAAGATGATGATCGACTGACTGATAAAAGCTATTTCGCACTAATGAGCAGTTATACAAAAACTCTTACTACAAAAACGGAGCTAATAATTTTTAATTTAATAATATCGTATTATTTTTTTAATGTAAATACTGTACAGTAATACTTTTATACAGTAATACAGTTTATCGTCACCCTAATGAGAAACCAGCGTAACTCCACTTTTTTTCAAAAATGACTTTTTGGTTCCATCTAGTGGAGA
>JAQGAZ010002874.1:0-14603 GCA_034692225.1 Polydesmus complanatus
AAAAAGCGCCAATGCTAGGAACGCACGTGCGTGCGTCCCTAGCATTAGCGCACGTGCGCCATCCACAAACCCATCCACAAACCCAACCACAAACACCGGCTAGCGCTTTATAAGTATAGATAACACGGTTTAATTAAAAAGTATTTTTGTTTTTAAAATGCTGCTATTTATACGTGCATTATTAAATATTTTTCTACAAATTAGAGGCGTTCATAGCCTAATTCTGATAATAGCCTACACGTTTAACTTGGATAATCGCAATTTTACTACCGTATAGTCTATTGTATCTATAAATTAAATTTCTAAAATAAAAAAAGTGAACTATCGCATTGATAAAATCGGTGAAAGGGGACTTTGATAGGAATATTGTACCGGAATATTTTATAAAAGATTATTTTTTTTTTAAATTATTGTATAATAATAATTTTGGAAGATTTATTTACAGAATTTACACGTGAAAAAACTGAAAATTAAGTTACAGTAGCCGACAGTATTAAAAAGAAAAAAGTACTGTACATGTAGGCTACTGTACAGTTTTATTTTAAAATAAATTCTTGATAAATATCGTTAAAGGTATGCAGTTCGTAGGAAATCCGTCGTAATTGGAAACGTTTATAATTATGATTACTAAACAAAATTATTTAATCTGCTATGATTCCATGAATGAAATATTTTAAAAATTCGTGTAGATGTACTTGTAATTTGAAACGAAATTTATACTGTAGGAATATTGTGTACCGGTATCTAATTTGTAAAAAAAAAAAAAAAATTATGTTGTTCTAAACAAATGCACTTTTTTAAAACTGGAATCGGCTATTACATTACTGTATAATTATTTGCTCACCCTTTTCATTAGATATTTAAAAAAAAAATTAAATTCCCAATAGTTTCTCGATTAACTTTTTGTATTTTTGCATTAGTTGGGCTGACAACACTAAATCTGAGGGTAGTGATGGAGTAACTACAGAATTTAATCACCCATTCTTTCAAGTAAGTAACAACAAATTCATTAAAATATTACGATCACATGTTTTATTTTTATTTTTTACTTTTTGGTATTGTAGGCCGCTTCTATGTTTTTGGGTGAGACCATGTGCATGGGTGCATATATTTTCATGAACTGCTACAAAAGACGTCAAAAAAATGAAATTGTAGAAAAAATAGAAGAAGGAAAGGAAAATGCAGTAGACAAAAGCATAAAATGGAAAAATACACCATTCCGTTTTAACCCGTTTGTTTTTCTACCACCGGCACTTTGCGACATGTGCGCGACCTCACTTATGTATATCGGCCTCATTATGACTTTTCCGTCCAGCTATCAAATGTTAAGAGGTATGTGAACATTTTCTACCGCTTTATCTTTTAGTTTAGCATTATTGACAAATAAATTTTTATAGGTTCACTTATCATTTTTACCGGACTTCTTTCCGTCGCGTTTCTGAATCGAACTCTTCGAGCTTATCAATGGACGGGAATGGTTATAGTTTTAGTAGGACTTATAATCACCGGTGCTGCTGATTTTATGACGGATGGTACTGACGGCATGGAATTAAGCAGCATTATCACTGGTAAATCTACAAAATTGTTAACATTTCATTACGTGGGAATTAATTCGTAAGCATTTAAATGTTGCAGGAGATTTGTTGATTGTAATCGCTCAAGTTATTGCCGCCTCTCAAATGGTTTTGGAAGAAAAAATGGTTGTTGGTCGCGATGTAAATCCATTAGCAGCTGTTGGTTGTGAAGGTCTCTTAATATTTTGCTAGAAATTCGGTTAAGTTAACGTGAAATTAATATCAATTTTTTTTATTTATATTAGGCATGTTTGGATTTGTCATTATGAGTTTATTATTGATTCCTATGTACTACATAACTGTTCCTGGCAACTTTTCAACTAGTCCCGAACATCGTTTGGACGACGCCATCGATGCTTTTGTTCAAATGGGAAATAATTGGCAAGTTTTAGTAGCCATGATTGGTAAGTAAACAAATACAAATTATTAAATACTCAATGGTGTCATTCATTAAACTGAAATTTTATTTATAAATAGGTAGTGTAATTAGCATATCATTCTTTAATTTCGCCGGAATTAGCGTGACGAAAGAAATCAGTGCCACGACCAGAACCGTTATCGACAGCATTAGGACACTGATCGTATGGATCGTTAGCCTCGGAGTAGGATGGGAAAAATTTCAATATTTGCAAGTCGTCGGTTACGTTGTGTTAGTGATTGGTATGTTTATTTATAATGACATTGTGATATTGCCCTTCTTGAGAAATAAAGGATGGATCAAATGCGCCGCGTGCTATCCTCCTATGTCAGCCCCGGAACGCAAGAACAGTGATATTAAAGAAGAAATTATCAATAGCGTCAAAAATGATTACGATCATGATGACAATGAGAAAGGTTTGGATAACCCCGTGGCTCAATTTGACGATTAATCTCAATGCGGTTAAAAACCAAAGCATGATGGGAATCGTTTATCTTGTTCAAAATTGATACTTAGTAAACTATTACTAAGAGATAAAACAAAAATTATTTCTACGGATTTATCAAATACCATCAAGTGCTTAAGAAATGATCGTATTGATAAACGATTTTAATTAGTGTGTATTTGATAAAAAAATTCTTTTAGACTTACGAATTTGTTTCTCAATTTTTTAATATTGAAAATCGTTAAAATTAAATACTGCATTTTAATACAGTATAAATTATTTTATAAGCGCAATATGACAAAACGTCGAAAAAAGTATTATTAGAAAAATTGCACTGGTGCCAAATATTTTCTAAACGTACAATCATTGTTTGAGTGCATACTTAAAACTAGAACCTATGTATATAGAATGCATGTAAAGTCTAAAGTTGCATTTTAGATACCATATATTATCTTTTATAACATTCCTCACTCTTGAAGAGTGCTTTGATAAAACAATTATTTGCCTTGACTATAGTACTGTATTACAAAATCCACAAATGCGATAGGAATTGTGTTTTTATCGGTTATAAAGCACAAGCTTCAATTAAATTAATTTCTATTTAAGTTTATATTTTTATAAAATAATGTATCAAATCATAAAGAAAAAAAAATTGAATTTATTTGAGCTGTGTTGCCTACAGTGCATTATAACCGGTGAAATTCCAAAGACAATAATTACTATAATTTACTTACGTTATTGTAATAAATACTCTAATAAAAACTTCAATGAGTCCTTTTTTTTTTCTGAAAATACTAAATCAAGCAAATTGGTTGATTTTTATCTAAAATAAAAAGTTGTTAATTAACGGGGCAATTTTTTGAGGATTATTCAAATGTTCGTGATGAGTTCCTGTAACATGTTCGAATTTATACGCTTTCAAGTTTTCTTCATAAAATTTGAGTAAATCTAATCCAAAACTTGAAAAAGCTGAGTTTACGCCATCTTTTGCAATAATAAATAGCAAATCACAAGTTATCTTTTGACAAACTTGTCTAAAATATTGATCAGAACCCAGAAAATCATAAATTGCTAATCTCCTATCGCGAGTTAAAACATACAAATCTGGATTGTTACTCACAAGTCGAGTTCCACGACGTAAAATAATTCTTGCTGAATTTCGATTCATAAAATTCATATCACTCGTCGCTTCCATCAAGCGATCAACCAATTGGTCCATCGTTCTCCCTTTTAAATCAGCATTTGACAACTGTGATTCTTCAATCTTAAATAAATTATCGAAATACGTTCGATAAATTTCGGCCCAATTCCAGTCGTTCTGGTGGCCAACTGGTACAAGTTTGGGTAAAATTGGAAGTGCAGGCCATGGGAATGGAACGTGGATGTCACAGGAAACAAATTTCTTAATTTGTTCTGGAAAACAACCTGCGTAAATTAAAGCAGCTTTGGTACCCATGCTGTGAGACATTATTGAAAATCGATCCCATTTCAAGTAATCAGTCGCTCTGGCCATCGCACTAACGTAATCTATCCAACGGTACCAGGAACCGGCAGGAATATGCGACGATTGCCCATGCCCAGGAAGATCCAAACATATTAAATGTAGTTTGTTCAACTTTAATAAAGGAGCCAACAAATCCCACGTAGCTGAATTGTCCATCCAACCATGTACTGTTAAAATCCTTTCCCCATTTGAGTTTCCCCATTCTTTACCTTCAAAACAAAACCAGAAATCGAATAAAAATGCAAAATAAATACAATTGATATTAATTATAGCATTTAAAGTTATTAAGTGTCAAAACTATTATAGAATAAACTTTTTATATTTTATCAAAATTACAAATTCTAAAAATACGAGTAATTGCGGTAAATCACAAGTTTCATTTAAACTAAATTTTATTAAAATTTACATGTTTCTTAAAATAATTTTGTTCAGTTCATACCTACAAGTTGAAGTCATATTATCAAAATAACTAAAAAATGAAATGATAATTGCTATCATTTACTTATAATATTATAGGCTTGTATAATATTAAATTTGAAATGAATTATATGATAATATAATGCCAGCTTAGTGGCAGATCTCCGCAAGCTTAAGACACACAGGGAACGCGTCCAGCAGTGACGGGTTTCACGGATGGTACATATCACGGGCCTTCAAGGGGCCTGAATTTGCGGAAAAAAAGCTAAACTCATATAACTTATATAGATCTGACTACTTTTACCCCAATCTGCCATAAAAATCTAGTTCAAACGAACCAAATTACAGTTGGGGTAGTGAAAATATTCAAACTTGAATTGTGCTTCAAGCCTTTCCGCCACTGGCACTCGTCAGCTCGGTGCTTGTACCCATATGTACCATAATAAGGTAGTTAAACTGAACAAGTTAATAAAATGCATACGATATAGATGTGCAGTAGTGCACCCTGTATGGTAAAGCGCTGGCGAAAGTATTTAGAGGGGGCCTCAAAATTGAATTGCTCCTAGGACCACCCAAGTGCAGCATCCGCTACTATATTATGCTAAATTAAAATGCTATTAAAAGTAACAACTATGTTACTTTCTAACTAAAATAAAAATCGTTAATTAATGGGGCAAATTTTTGGGGATTATTCAAATGTTCATGATGAGTTCCTGATACATTTTCAAATTTATATACTTTCAAATTTTCTTCATAAAACTTGAGCATTTCTAAATCCAAACTTGCATATACCGAGGAGACGCCTTTCTCTGCCATTATAATTAACAAATCGCACGTCATATTTTGATAAATTTGTATAAAATGTTGATCAGAAGCCATAAAATCACATATTGCTAATCTCCTATCTCGAGTTAATACGTACAAGTCTGGATTGTTACTGACTTGACGAGTTCCCCGCTGTAAAAGCGTTCGTGCGGAATTTCGAGTTATGAAATTCACATCCTTCGTTGCTTCCATCAAATTATCTACCAACACTTTCATCGGTTTTCCGTTTAAATCAGAATACGAAGTTTGCTCACTCTTTAATAAAATATCGAAAAATGTCCGGTAAATATCAACCCAGTTCCAGTCATTTTGAAAGCCAGCTCGAATGTCAATAATAACTCGATTTTTCCCTGGGAATGGAACCTGCACATCGCATGAGACAAACTTTTTAATTTGCTCTGGGTAGCAACCAGCGTATATAAAAGATATTATGGCGCCCATACTGTGTCCTATCAATGAAAACCTTTCCCATTTTAAATAATTAGTAACTCTGGCTATTGCCATGTCCAGGAAGATCCAGACATATAAAATGAAGCTTATTCAACTTTAATAAAGGGGCCAACAAATCCCACGTAGCTGAATTATCCATCCATCCATGCACACCTAAAAGTTTTTCACCACTTTGGTTTCCCCACTCTTTACCTTCAAAACAAAACCGAAAATTAAAATGTTTTTTTTTTTTTTTTTTTTTTCATTTATCATAGAATACTATCTTATTTATTAACATTATGACAGACACAAAAGTTATAAAAAAAATCAATTCTTCTCATTCTATCTTAATAAATAGAATAATTTAGCTTTCAATTTATAATTGCCGCTACTGATTTTCATTATTATAATAATGGACATATTTTCAGGATTGTTTAAAAGAGCAATATGTGTTCCTTCTACATTTTCCAATCGAATTACGAGTACATGTATAGTAATTGCGATATAAATTATTTAACTTGAGAATTATAAATCACAAATTACATAGAAATGTTTCCTAAAATCATGCTATTCAGTCCTAAATACAAATTGTACGGTAATCATCTGACGTGGGCAAATATACTATTAAAATACGAGGTAGATATTAAGAATTGAATAAAAATATTATTGCAGTCATTCACTTATAATTATACTTATACTGTACTGTACTTGTATAATATGAACCTAGGATAATAAAATATTAAACCAAACTCCTAAACATCAGTACTAAATACAAATTGTAAAAGTACAGTAATCATTTGAGGTAGGTAAATATTATTAAAATACGAGGTAGATAAAAATTGAATAATAATACGAGTATCATTGCTGTCATTCACTTAAGTTATATTATAATTATACTTGTATAATATGTATCTAGGATAATAAAATACTGATAATATAACACCCAGCGTATATAAAAGCGATCATGGCGCCCATACTGTGTCCTATCAATGAAAATATCTCCCATTTTAAATGTGCAGCCACTCTGGCTATTGCCCCAGTGTATTCTATCCAACGATACCAGGACCCCGAAGGAAGATACGACGATTGACCATGTCCAGGAAGATCAAGACATATAAAATAAAGCTTGCTCAAATTTAATAAAAGAGCCAACAAATCCCACGTAGCTGAGTTGTCAGTCCATCCATGCAACCCAAAAAGTTTTTCACCATTTTGATTTCCCCATTCTTTGCCTTCAAAATAAAATCGGAAATTATAAATTTTTTCATTTATCAAAGAATGTCCGTTAAATGATAAGTGTTATCATTTCGCAAAATTAGTGTCGCAATTTGATTTCGGTTCTTCCATAAGAGATTTTATAAAATATCACAGAAATGTGTTATATTATTTATTATATCTGCGCTCCGTGACAAATTTCAATTAAAAAAGAATACTATCTGGTTTATTACCATTTAATATGACAAACACAAATATTGTACATATAAAACAATAATTCTTGAACTTCTCATTCCATCTTGATAAATAGATAAATTTCGTTTTAAAATTAAAATAGGTGAACCTGCTACTGATTTTCATTTAGTAGAAATTTACTAATAATAATGGACATATTTTCTAAATTATTTAAATCAGCATTATGGGTTCCTACCTTCGCATGTTCCAATCAAAATATTCTCAAATTTTATTTATACAAGTTGTTTACTTATAACATCACTATTATTTGCTTATACATGTAATAATACTATCTGTTTGCATAATATGACTCTAGCTATAATAATAAAATACTAAATCAAACTATTAGTAAATCAAATACAGTAAAACTCGTTTATAGCGCGATCCCGCTTATAGTGATCATATTAAATTTTAGTACCCAAAAGTTAAAAGTCTGTACAATAAGTCCGCTTATATAGTGCGCTCCACTTGAATGAATTTTTTTCTAAAAAAAACTTTCATTGCAAATGTAGGAATTTTAATACACTACAGTAAAAATGTACTGTAATAGTGAACTTTCAGGATACAGTAGTTTTTTTCCCAATTAAAGTGAGGCTTACTGTATGTAGGTTAAAAAGCAAAAAAAAAAAAAAAATGGGATAAAAAAAAATATTTTTGAGCAAATGCTTAATCTTAAAATTTTTAGCATTTGCCGGATATAGTGCGATTTTACTGTATACTCGGAGTATTAATTTTTATCTAAGATAAAAAATTGTTTATGAATGGGGCAAATTTTTGAGGATTATTCAAATGTTCGTGATGCGTTCCTGATACCTGTTCAAATTCATACACTTTCAAATTTTCTTCATAAAACTTGAGCATTTCTAAATCCAAACTTGCATATACCGAGGAGACGCCTTTCTCTGCCATTATAATTAACAAATCACACGTCAGCTTTCGATGAATTTGTCTTAAATGCTGATCAGAAGCCATAAAATCATAAATTACTGCTTTCCTATCTCGACTTAATACATACAAGTCTGGATTGCTACTGACTTGACAAGTTCCACGCTTTAAAATAATTCTTGCGGAATTTCGAGTCATGAAATCTATATCCTTCGTCGCTTCCATCCATCGATCTACCAACAGTTCCATCGGTTTTCCTTTTAAATCAGATTCCGAAGCTTGTTCTATTTTTAATAAAATGTCGAAAAATGTGCGGTAAATTTCAGCCCAGTTCCAGTCATTATGAAAGCCCGATTGCAAGTTAAGAAGAACTCGATTTTTTCCTGGGAATGGAACGTGAGCATCGCATGAAATAAACTTTTTAATTTGCGCTGGATAACACCCAGCGTACATAAAAGCTACCAAGGCACCCATACTGTGTCCCAACAATGAAAACCTCTCCCATTTTAAATAATTAGCCACTCTGGCTATTGCCCCAACGTAATCTATCCAACGGTACCAGGAACCAGGAGGAAGATGGGAGGATTGACCATGTCCAGGAAGATCCAGACATATAAAATGAAGTTTGTTCAACTTTAATAAAGGGGCCAACAAATCCCACGTAGCTGAATTATCCATCCATCCATGTAACCCTAAAAGTCTTTCACCACTTTGGTTTCCCCATTCTTTACCTTCAAAACAAAACCGGAAACTATAAGTCTTTTCATTTATCACAATCTTGTTTAATACCATTATGACAAACACAAACGTAATAAAGCAATTCTATCTTAATAAGTAGAAAGGTTTCCTTTTAAAATTATGGTAGAGATGTGGTATGTAGCTACAACTGATTTTCATTAAATAGAATTTTACTACTTCTAATGAACATCGGCCTACTGTATTTTCTAGATTACCAGAATTTAAATGAGCCTGTTGTGCTCCTTTTTTTTACAGGTTTTTTACTTACAGTATAGAAGATACACATATAGTATCACTAACATTTACTTAAGTTTATCATATTATCTGCTAGTATAATATGAATCAATGATAATAAAATACCTTAAATCAAACAACTTAATATAAGTCTGTTAATTTTTATCTAAGATAAAAAATCGTTAATTAATGGGGCAAATTTTTGGGGATTATTTAAATGTTCGTGATGAGTTCCCGTTACACGTTCGAATTTATATACTTTCAAATTCTCTTCATAAACCTTGAGCATTTCTAAACCAAAACTTGGATAAAACGAGGGAACGCCTTTTTCTGCCATTATAATTAACAAATCGCACGTCATCTGTCTACAAATCTGGTTAACATGTTGATCTGCAACCAAAAAATCATAAATTGCTAATTTCCTATCTCGAGTTACTACGTACAAATCTGGATTTTTACTAACTTGCCGAGTTCCACGCTGTAAAAGAACTCGAGCGGAATTTCGAGACATGAAATGCATATCACTCGTCGCTTGCATTAAGCGATCTACTAATAGTTCCATCGGTTTTCCTTTTAAATCTGTCTCTGAAGTTTGTTCAATTTTTAATAAAACGTCAAAATATGTTCGGTAAACTTCAGGCCAGTTCCAGTCATTGTAAAAACCGGATTGAGGTTTAAATAAAATTCGATTTCCTCCTGGAAATGGAACGTGAACATCGCATGAAATAAACTTTTGAATTTGTTCTGGGAAACACCCAGCGTATATAAAAGCTGAACAGGCGCCCATACTGTGGCCTATCATTGAAAATCGATTCCATTTTAAATAATCAGCCACTCTGGCTATTGCCATAACGTAATCTATCCAACGGTACCAAGAAACCGAAGGAAGATGAGACGATTGACCATGTCCGGGAAGATCAAGACATATAAAATGAAGTTTGTTCAGCTTTAATAAAGGGGCCAACAAATCCCACGTAGCTGAATTATCCATCCATCCATGTAACCCTAACAGTTTTTCGCCGCTTTGGTTGCCCCATTCTTTACCTTCAAAACAAAATCGGAAATTAAATGTCTTTCCATTTATCATGAAATACAGTCTCGTTTAATAATATTAAAACATACGCAAGCCATCTCGTTCTACCTTAATAAATAAAAATATTTAGGTTAGAAATTATAATAGCTGCTACTGATTTTCAAAAAGTAAAAATTCTGTAACAGTAATGGACATACTTTCTGGATTGTTTAAATGAGCGTGATGTGTTCCTTCTACACGTTCCATTCGAAACGTGCGCAAATTTTTTTTATACAAATTGAGAAACTCTTCCTGTCGAGGGTCTATTTTACAAACACCTAAACTAGGTTGAATAATTAAAATATTACATTTTAAATGTTGACAAAACTGAAAAAATAATTTATCTGATTCCAGAACATCATAAACTAATACTCGTCGATCACGAGTTAAAACGTATAAATCGGGATCTTTACTAACGAGACGTGATCCTCGACTAAGAATTATTTTGGCCGATTCTTCCGTCATAAAGGGCACACCCCAAGTAGCCAATGTCATTTTTCTAACATATTCTTCCAGTGGTTGCCCTTTCGTTTCAGAATTCAAAGTTGATTTATCTAATTTAATACTGAAATCAATATTCGAACGGTGAATTAAACTCCAATCCCAGTCGTAATAAAATCCTTCTTGCGGATTAATTAAAATGGGCTTACCACCTGGCATTGGCCGAATGATATCGAGTGATACCAAATTTTCAACTTTTTCTGGAAAACATCCAGCATATAAAAATGCTATTTTAGCACCCATACTGTGCGCAATTATTGAAAATCTATTCCAATTTAAATGTTCAACTACTCGCGCAATTGATGACATGTAATCTGACCATCTATACCAGGAACAACTGGGCATCTTAGACGACAGACCATGTCCTGGCAAATCCAGTGAAATAAATCTTAGACGAGATAGAGGAAGCAGTTTTGCTAAACGATCAAAAGTGGCTGAGTTGTCGAGCCATCCATGCAATCCGAGAACTTTCTCTCCATTAGGATTTCCCCATTCTTTACCTTTAAAAGATATTGCTAAATTTAGATTTACAATGTAACTGTAGCCTACATGTGCATAGTATGTGTGTATATGCTGTCTCATTACTGTAATAACAAGTACAGTATAATATTGTACGTGTAATTGCGTTCAATTTAGAAACTCAAAAATTGCACCCAAACCCAAATAATCAAGAAATTCTGCACGCGCAATATTCAAAACTAAATAAAATTCTGACAAAAGTTACATAAACTTATAAAATTGAATAATAAAATTCATTGCGAAAGTAATCTTTAATTTAATTATTAATAATTCATTAATCAAATAATCATTAAAAATTAGTCTAAATTTTTTAGAGTTTCACAAGTCCAATGCTACACTTCAAAATATCAATAATTTACAAGGTTAATAAAGTAAAAATCTGTTAATGTGAGGAACGACTCTTTCAGGATTATTAAGAAGTACATGATGAGTGCCTTGGACTTCAACCATTTCAAACGATTTCGCGCACCTTTTATAAATTGCCAAAGTTTCATTTATTTGATCGGGTGAATCGAAAGCGTACATCATGCTTTGACTACTTTTAATTAACAAATATTGAAACCTCACGCTCTCCGCAATTTTTTGCATTTGCTCATTTGAAAACCCTGGCATGTCATCGGATTTAAGCCGCAAATCGCGATTAAAAACCAATCTTCCATTTTCAACGACTTTGGCCCCACGTTTTAATAAAATTTCCGCAGATTCCTCGGAACATGATCCATTCAAGGAATCGGCAATCATCTCAACAGCATCCTGTTTATTAAAACTTGGATGTGACTGACTTGCTCTTTCTTGCAATTTAAAAAATTCTTTGATAATAGCCCCATTTCTCACAAAATTTGGAGGGATCATTGCTGGTCGAACAAGGTCTAAAGCGATAAACTTTTGCACCTCAGAAGGAAAAGTGGCCGAGTAGCACACACCGATGGCTGCACCAAGACTGTGACCAATTATTGAAAATTGCTCCCAACCCAAAAACTTAATTACTCTTTGAATATCGATTACATAATCGTAAAAATGATAAAATTGTCCAGCCGGTCTATGAGAGGACAAACCATGTCCAGGTAAATCCAATGCGACCAAATTTAAATCTGATAGAGGGAGAAGAGGAGCAATTTTGTTGAAACTTCCAGAATTATCTTGCCATCCATGTATCGCAAGAACTGGATGTTTTCCTTCAATTCCCCAATTTTGAGCTTCAAAAACAAAAAGAATTTGATTTGTTTTATAATTACCAACGCCACAGCATTAACAAAGAATTATGCCAAATGGTTCAGCAAAATTAATTTTTTTAATAGGCTTACTGAAGAAGCATTAAAACTCGCTTATTGAAGTTGATATTTGCATGTTGAAATTAAATTCTGCTTGTTTTGAGTTAATTAAGTCTATAAAATGAGTCAAGTTAAACGCCTTCACCCCAAAATATGAATTTTTTTAAATATCCAGGTAATAGCATTGTCGATAATAATTATTGTTTTGTTATTGTTTTAATAATAATTATTGTTCAAATAAGCGCCTAAATGTAATTGAAACTTTTAAAGTACTGTTCAGTATGCAACTTTATTCGAAAACTATTTCACCGAACTAACTCAAAACTTTATCAAAAAATATGAGAAAAAAATTCTTTATTCATCTATCAATAATTTACAAATCTCTTTTACGTTAAAAATCAGTGCAAAATATTTAAAATGTTGTTTGTTTATAAGAAAGAGTGAAAGTATTTTATTTTTGACTAACCCTATTTTAAGTTCTATAAATTCTCAAAGGCTAAAAATGATTTTAAAAATATTTTAAAAAAATGATTTTAAAGTCACTTTACTCGCGTATTCGAGAACTCACAAAATGCCGTTTAAAAAAAAAACCAATTAAAATTCTATTATAATGCAGTAATTAAAATTCTATTATAATGCAGTATGTGCACGGTACTACTTTTTAAATTTAATTAGTTTTTCGTTTTCATAAATGATTCTAGAATTGGAACAACCCGTTCGGGATTATTTAAGTGTACATGGTGAAGCCCTTCTACACTAAAAAAATTAAATACTTTTGAATTTTCCTTGAACACATCTAAAATATCATTCTTAGATTTACGAGCATTATAAAACCACAATCCTTTGGTCGCTTGAATAATTAGCACATTGCAAATAATGCGTTTACAGATTTGATTGTAATGTTCCTCATCCATATAAAGATCTACAATTTCAATGCGTTTATCGCGAGTTAACTGGTACAAATCCGGATCTTTGCTTACTAATCTAGTACCGCGATTTAATATTATTCTAGCGGACTCTCTAACAAAAAATCGATTTCTAGTTGCGGCCATTCTTCTATCAATGAATTGATCCATTGTCCATCCTAATCTTGGAGAATTATTATGTTCAGACTGTTTTTCTATTTTTAGCAAGTGATCTATCCAATCCCTATACACCTCGCTTGGCGTCCAATCTGCATCTACATTTGCTGGAGGGTTGAGAAGTGCGAAGGAGGGTCCCCTTAATTCTTTATTCATTTCCAACAACACCAATTGTTTTACTTTTTCTGGAAAGCAGCCAGCATATATGCAAGCTATTGTAGTTCCCAAACTGTGCCCAATGATCGAAAAATGATCCCAATTCAAATAAACGGCAACTCGAGTCACAGTTGCTACATAATCTGACCAGGTGTACCATTTTCCAAGCGGAATATGAGAAGATTGCCCATGACCAGGGAAATCAATTGCAACAAGTCTCGTTTTGGATAAAGGATAATGTAAAAAAAAATCAAACGTTGCTGAATTGTCTTGCCAACCGTGCAATCCCATAACAGGTTGCCCATTTGCATCTCCCCACTCTTTTCCTTAATACAAAATGAAAAAATACATTTGTATTTTATATTCATTAAAACGTTTTTTTATACTTTGTAGCACATGCTTTTCACAAACCCTGTATCTAATGCAGTAAATATTTACACAAAATAAATAATGCAAAAGCATCACAAAGTACTACATTAATGATAAAACATTATACGAGCATGGAGTGGATTTCATACATTTTTATATACCGTATTACCAAAAGTTTCCTTATTTGATCTGGGGTTATTCGAGAAATTGACAAACATCGCAGCAGTATCCTTATACCGACTGCAATAAAATTTGCAAAAGAATGAATTGTCTCAGTATTTTGCAATTGAATAAATTATTTTGTAAACGCCACTACTCTCCAAATTGGTGGGGAAAAGGAAAAAGATAAAAATATTGCTGGTCTTACAAGTATAGTATTCTTTTTAATTTGATTTAATCGATAAACGTTTGCACCGCAAACATTAAATTGGTTGATTTAGATAAGTTTTCCGATTTTGAGCTTCGAAAATAAATAATTTGACCTTTCTATAAATATTTTTATAATTAAGCTGCGATTAGTTACGCGCAAGAACATTACGATAATAATGCAATATAACATTAATTGTTTTAATACGTTTTAGATAATATTATATGTCACATTTGCATTAAGTTAATACAGTAATAGCCAAAGATAATACATTTATGACGCTATCAATACTGTAATGGGAACGTAAACTATTGCGCCCAATTATTAAATAATTTTTACTTATTTAAG
>JAQGAZ010002875.1:0-14603 GCA_034692225.1 Polydesmus complanatus
GTAATGGCGTATTAGAAGTGTATCTATTGAAGCACACTCCAATACAACTCACTACGTCATCATCTCTCACTGCGCACATCACACTGCGCACCATCTCACTGCTCTTCAAATAGAGACCTCCATTGAAAATAAGACTTAAAATGGTCTCGTAGTAGAAATGGTCCTCTATTAGGGAGTTGAGTTAGTTGACATTTTGTTTGAGCTTCGTCCTCGTACTTTATGACCCTCCCTCGATGAAAGGAGTGGGGGGAGAGAGAGAGAGGGATGGTGAGGGGCCAACCACCACTACCACCACCCACCGAGTCGAGAAAGATCAAAGTGAGATAATTACATGTAATATTTGTTTCTAGCCTTAAGCGTGACTGTTAAGAACTTCCGTTTCCACCCCCACCCTTCCATCCCCTTTCATTATGCACCCTCTCTCTCCGCAATCAATAGCCCCCTTAATCCCAACGATGGAATTCGAAGAAATTAAAGCTCTTCGTCTAGACACTCGTTCAACCTACGACACTCACGTCACACATACTATAACACTTCCGGTAAAGCTATCATCTAGGTTACATAAAAATATTAATTTTTTTTTGGTAGTACGTTCAAGTTCATTTAAAGGTCATAAACAACTTACAGGGTTAAAAAAAAAAAAACAATAATAAGACATATGATAAAGTAATGCAGTGAAACCTCTATGTAGAGACCACCGTTGAAACCGAGTAAAAGTGGTCTCGAAATGGGGGTGGTCTTCAAATTGTAATGGCGTATTACAAGTGAATCTATTGAAGCACACTCCAATCCAACTCACTACATCATCATCTCTCACTGCGCAACGCTACTGCGCACCATCTCACTGCTCTTCAAATAGAGACCTACGTTGAAAATGAGGACTTAAAATGGAGGTCTTGAAGTAGTAGTGGTCCATTATTAGAGGTGCATTAACACGAGAAAAATGAGAGGGACGTATTTGTGGCGGTCTCAAACAGAAGTGGTTTTCAACGAAAGGTGGTCTCGCTAAGAGGTTTCACTGTACATTCTAAAAATATTGAAGCGAAAGCTTTTATTATTGCTGGGAGATAGAGAAATGGCGCCCATTGGTTTAAGAAGCGCTGTCGAAGCAGCTCAGTTGCTTAGTAACCTTAGTGGATACATCCGACTCCCATGTCACAAGTTTAGAGTGTCATTCACCGACCGTATCAACAATTGGAAGGAATCGGATCCGTTATGTTCACGGTGTAATTAGATATCGATATACACAAAACCACTTTAAAAAAATATAAATACACTGTACATGTAGAAAAAAAAACTAAAAGTCACGAGAAATACGTCCAATAACTTTGAGTTTTGTGACCGCTCTTCCAATAGGACCAATAGACTCAATCGACTTCAATGTCAAAACCAAAAGATTATTATGATATTGCGCAAATTTGAGATGGATTGGGGCAAATCGTTACCGAGAATCGTGGGCTAAATTTACGAAGGATTTCCCCGTCTGTCAATTCCTCCTTCCGGTTAATCGCTTCACTTAGAAAGACAACGTATTAGTAATAAAGATTGCACTTCATCGGATGCCAATAACCCGATATTCCAATGGGCACCCACACACACACACACACACGAGATTTAGGTCATCACTTTGTGCGCCTTTTGATAGTATAAAAAGCCGAAATCTCGAGATTAGTCTTTGACTCGTTCGCCATAAATCCCTCACTCTCTCTCTCTCTCTCTCTCTCTATCTTTCCGCGCGCACGCAAAAACCTAACGGCGTAACGGTTACGTAGGCCGACAGATAGATCAAACGGTTTGATGGTCGCGACGGTTCATCAAAGATAATGCTCGGTCATTAAATCAAAGGTTGAGAGGAATATAAAGTCACTCGGGGGAGGGGTTCTAATTAATAAAAACAAAAATAAAAGTTCGCCGAATGAAAATTGCAAATGCGCGATAAACAAGCGCAGTGAAAAGGGCTAGGTCCACACTCGACCACCGCAACCCATAAATTAAGGGAATGGAAAAGTGACACTCTTCTAGTCAAAATAGTGGAAGTGAAACGCAATATGAAAACTAGAACTAGTCGGTCACCATGTTGTCTATGGTGATTCAATGGCAAAATTTCGAGATTTTTGAGGTCTTTTTCTAGGGGCCCCAAAAACTTTACTACTCTCCAGATCTTAGTACTGAGTAGGCCCTATGCACTGCTTTAGCGAATTAGTCAAGTCTTTATAGCATTATAAAAAAAAAATCCCTATAAAATCAAAAAAATCCCTATACAACCAAAAAATCCCTATGAAATCAAAAAATCCCTATAAAATCAAAAAAATCTCTATAAAATCAAAGAAATCCCTATACAACCAAAAAATCCCTATACAACCAAAAAATCCCTATAAAATCAAAAAAATCCCTATAAAATCAAAAAAATCCCTATAAAAAATCAAAAAAATCAATATAAAATCAAAAAAATCAATATAAAATCAAAAAAAATCCCTATAAAATCAAAAAAATCCCTATAAAAATAAAAATTCCATAAAAATTAAAAAATTCCTTACAAATGAAAACAATTCCAATTGAAAATCCCCTTATAAGGTCACCATTTGAGAGCCCTGTGGGTCAACATTCAAAAGCTGTGACCGATCAAAAGTACTCAAAGTTCTACGTTTAGGGTTCCAAAACTGTTTCTAAGAATAGGAAAGAAGTCTCCCATTGGTGGATAGCGCCCCCAAAAATCTACTTCGAAGATCCTAGGGCATTAATTTGAACCTTAGCAATCAATACAAAATGTTTCTATTAATAAAAACAGCCTCGTTACTTTTACACACCACACCGTGTTTCAATAATTATTTATAGGAACAGTTTTCAAGGTTTCGGAGGGTTAAACGCAAAAAAAAAAAAAAAACATAATTGATGTTTACCAGTTCAAATCATTCGAAATGTTTACTACGTCATCTACATCCTGGCTTTCTAAGCGGTAAACAACGTTATAAAGTCAAGTTGCGTGTGTGCACTCGCCTTAACCGAAATTCTCCGAGTCCAACGTTGATTTTTTTTCTACTACTTCCTTCTAACATTTTATTTCTATTTCGTTTAATGAAATCAAGTTAAAAAGAAATTATTATAAGAAGAGGGAGGGCAAAAAAAAAATATTACGTTACGTTTGGCTGATTGGCTTAGCGAACGGCGCTTTTAGCATAAATATTTGATTTGAAGTTGTACTAGGAAAAATTGTGTGTGTACTCGTAAGCCTCTTCGTACAGGACGCCACGTTAAAAATTCTTTCAGTAAAAACTTGCGCACGAAAAACAATTATATTATAATATTACTGTATAGTGTATACAGGATGTTTCCAAAGGTCATGTTCAAACTGAAGGGGCAGGTAAAAGAGTTCAAAATAAACAACTTTCAATCAGAATAAAAATGGCATTCGATCAGTCACGCTGCCCCTAGATAATCGCATTGAATTAAGCGTATATCCACTGCTTAGCAGTAAGATATTGCAGTACAGCTTGCTATTGGTAATTCTCTAGCGTTATTCAGGGGCAGCATGGCCCCTTTCAAATGCCTGCAACTCCGTAATTAAGCCTCAAAGACAATTTTTTTTCTGATTGAAAGTTGTTCATTTTTTACTCTTCTACCTGCCCCTTCAGTTTGAGCATAACCTTTGGAAACACCCTGTATAAAAATAAAAAAAAAACTTTAAGTTAAGAGAGTTTGTAGAAGTTGGGTCTGATGGACCCGCGGTAAAAAAAATGTAAATTAAGTGCGCGCGAGTTGAAAGTAATGGGGGAGGGGAGGAGAAGGGGGAGAAAAGGGGAAGGGGGAGGAAAGGGGAAGGGGGAGGAAAGGGGAAGGGAGGAGGATAGATCTGTATATATTTACATTCACCGACTTAACTCGGAAAGAATCCTCTCGAGTGTTTGAATAAGACGAATGCGATCGCAACGCATTAAAATTCCGTTTTACTAAAACTTAAAATCTCCATTTAAATTTCGTTTTCATAAACCCCCAAACCCTGAAACTTAACCCTTTTATATTGGAATACCTCACTACTCTGGGTAGGCCTACCCAAAATAACACGTAAAAAAAAAAAAAAAATCTCTTAACACGCAAAAACTATTTCTAAACCACTCAAAATAAACCTCTCCCCGATTGTAAATAGATGCTCGTTGAATGCAAAAAAACAAAAGGGAAATACAAAAAAAAAACACTTTTACTCGAGAATAATGTAGAAAACACACACCAAACTACAGTAAAAAAAAAATAATACGGCATTCGATACTCGCACAATTCCAACAAAAAATAAATGCGACTACAAAAGTGGCAAAAAGATAGGGGGCATTTTTTATATTGATATTTGGCTCAGACAGAGCTAAGATGACCCAAAAGTGTCTGGTAGGAGTTAAACCTCTGCGTAAGACCTCCGCTTCGAGACCACCACAAATACGTTAATGCACCTCTAATAGTGGACCACCCCTACTATAAGACCATTTTAAGTCCCATTTTCATTGGAGGTCTCTATTTGAGATGGTGCGCAGTGTGATGGTGCGCAATGAGAGATGATGATGTAGTGAGTTGGATTGGAGTGCGCTTCAATAGATACACCTCTAATACGCCATTACAATTTATAACAATACAATTCTACTCAAAAGGTCAAAAGACACAACAATAATTACTATTTTAATAGCACAAAAATAATAATAAAAAAAATTCTATTTGAAGACCCCTTTTAATTAGTTTCATCGGTGGTCTCCAAATAAAGGTTTCACTGAAATAGGTTAACTTTATCATCACCCAAAAGTCAAACGCTCCCCATTAAAAAACGACCCACGTAAAAACCATCATTAAGCTTTAAAAAAAAAAAAATTGCTCGTAAAACTACAAATTAAACTAATTAAAAAAATACTTAAAAAAAAAAAATGTCTTACAGAACTTTATTTTTTTTTTTTTTTGTAGAATTGTAAAGAAAGTTCATCTCATTAATTAACTGAATTAAAAAAAAAACTCCTTGGCTAAACTAAACTTTTCCAAAATCTCTTTCAATTAAAAAACATTGAAACTTTTTTTAAAAAAAAAAAACCAAAAAAAAAACTAATCGACTCAAATAATTATAAAAAAAAAATTTGTCTTAAACTGGAACCCGGATGTAATAAAAGCTCAATTAGTTAATTAATTTAGTCCAAATGTGCGTCACTGCTTTTTTTTTTTTTTTTTTTGAGTTTGTGGCAATTCGGAGATTCCGTACTTTGCTTCTTAAGCCGAGGATTTACCGACACAATATCTTTTTATTTATTTACTTTTGAGTTTGCTCACATTTTGCGAAATATTTATTACTGTATTTATTGTTCTTTTTTTTAAAAAAACTTTGTTATCTTTGTATATTATGTGTTCAGGTGCGGTGGTTCCTGAATCCGATGGCGGCAGCGAAGAAGTGGTTGTTCCCGTGTCCACTCCGGTGAGTGTGGTCGACGATGAAGACGACGAATCCGACGATCAACTGAACGAACTTTCCGAGATCGAAAGAGTCACCAAAGTCATTTTTCATCCGACAATCGAACGGGCAAAGGTAATCAATAAATACATAAAATATAATATTATACTATTGACTCGTATTTCACGCGCGATCGATATCTCTCACTCCCTCCACCGTCAACGCATTCCATTTATGTGCAATTTTTTTTTTTTTTTTTTTTTTTTTATCTTTAAACCCAAAAACAATTGCATATTTGAAAATAACGTTGAACAAAAGAACGGAAAATAATTAAAAATCCAAAAAGCGAAATGAAATGTGGATTAGATAGAGAAGATGGTGTAGCTCGATTGAATAATCGATTCACTCTCCAACTCAGCCCTGTCGCCAATTAATATGACTGTAATAATGTGTAATAATTTTCAATGTTTGTTTCTTCTAAAAACAAAGCCGAGCCATAATAGACTCGTTTTGAGCCATATTAGACTCACTTCAAGGTATATTAGACTCATTTTGAACCATACTAGACTCATTTTGGGCCATATTAGACTCACTTCAAGCCATATTAGACTCACTTCAAGCCATATTAGACTCACTTCAAGCCATATTAGACTCCCTTAGAGCCATATTACTCATTTAAAGCCATATTAAGACTCATTTCGAGCCATATTAAGACTCATTTCAAGCCGTATTAAACTCGTTTCGAACCGCGCTAAACACATTTTTATCTGAAATGAAGACATTTTGAATCGCAATTATTAAGACACAATTTATGTACCGTAGCTTTTCCCCGGAAATAACGAAAACAAGAGATAAGATCGACGCGTCATAAAATAATTGTCGCTTCCTTCGAGCAACGTTATAACCGAGTTGAACAATAATTAGGCTAGAACCTCGTCTAATGATGAATTTTCACCTACATTTTAGAGCTATCAACGCCGTTCAAACGCATTTTTATTTCCTCTTCAGGCACCATCGCACTAACCATACCAAAAGATGATTTTTTAGAATTACGAGTGCGCCAATTCAACGTAAATCCGCATCAACATTCGCGTTAAATTCTCGTTTTCCCCCCGCCTTCCGCTGAGGCAGAACATGTTGAAAAAAAAAAAAAACCGAGCTCAATTTGTCCACTCTTTTTTTTTTTTTTCGTGTCGTCGTCGTCCGCCTACGTCATCATTAATTTAATACGTATTCAATTTTGTGTCTGACTTATAGCGAGATTTGATCTTAAAAAAACGCTATGTTAACCTTTGCAAGTTGGTAAGGGGAGGGGAGAAAAAATAAAAAAGGGAACGGAAGTGTGTGTTGGTATAAGCGTCAGTGGAGTGTTAAACCTCATCAATTCCTCTCTCTTACCGATGCAATGGCGCGCGAATTTTCAAGAGATTTCCTTCTCCTCAGCGACCAACAACCAATTATTATCCTAGCATAACAAATAAGAAACACTCCCCCCCCCCCCGCCACTCCCTCTCATACACTTTGATTCTAACGGCATCGATTAAGATCGTAGACCGGATGCAGTAAGGAAAGAGAGTCGTAGTTGCGCCTTTGATCACGACTCAACGACAATAATATAATAAGCAAACTAAATTATTGTTCTTTTTGAGAAGAAGGAGAAGAAAAAATAATAATAAAAATGTTTCTATTTGTTTGGCGTAAAATTATTATTTAATCAATCACGTGACGAGTGGACAATGGGCAGAGCCGGATTAGCTTTGACGTTGAAATGGACAAAAGCGCATTCAAAAGGAGATAATAGACTGGGTGGGAAATCTCATTCTTCTATTTATTTTCTCGTCATCAAATATTCACTCCACCCCCTTACTCCCTCCCTCCCTCTCTCCAACATCGCATTCTTAACACCAGCCACATCATCGTGTTTTGGTCTAGTCCGAGCCAAAAAAAAAAAAAAAAAAACTATTCACACAAGACACACGATTCGCTGACCAAATGACCAATTTAAATGCCTTCTTCTCCTTCCATCAACTTTAGATGGCGGAGGAGGAGGAGAACAAAATAAACGTTTGAAGTTAAAGGCTTTCAAAATACCAAATGACAATTTAAAAAAAAAAAGTTGAAGAATGCATATTATTATACTCTTCACCAGTCCTCCCTCCATTTGCACGAATTTAAGTGAACATAAGAAGGAATAATTGCTATTAAAAAAAAAAAATTAAGAACCTTTTAAGGGAAATATGTTTTCAAGTAAATAGAGAGCAGAGCAGCGCGTAGTACAGTAAAACCTCTACACGAGACCACCTCCAATTGAAGACCACTACCGGTTCGAGATCAGAACAAATGCGTCCCTCTCATTTTCCCACGTTAATGCACCTCTGATAGTGAACCACCTCTACTACGAGACCATTTTCAGTCCCATTTTCAACGGAGGTCTCTATTTGAAAAGCAGTAAGATGGTGCGCAGTAGCGTTGCGCAGTGACGGATGATGACGTAGTGAGTTGTATTGGAATGTGCTTCAATAGATACACTTGTAATACGCCATTATAATTTATAACAATACAATTATAATCAAAATGTCAAAAACCACAACAATTAACATTTTAATACTGAAGTATCTTTTGAAAAAAAATTTTTATTTGAAGACCACTTTAGTCGGCCTCAACAGCGGTCTTGAAATAGAGGTTTAACTGTATGAATTTTAAATTCTTATTACGTAGACTTATAAAAAAGAAAAAAACAGACTTATTTCTTGAGCAGAAAGAGTTTTGCGAAGTGTTATCTGCAATGAGTTTGAGAAATGGTTTAGCTAACTTTGGATCTGATTAAAAGTGATCTCACTAGTACCAAAAAAAAAAAAAAGTTGAATGACATGCCAAAAATCGAATAAAAAAAAAAAAAAATCCCAGGTTTTACAAAAGTTTAATCAGCAGTTTGAAAAGTGCGAGAGCCAAAAAATGTCGCCGACATTTTGTTTGAAAAAAAAAAATTAGCGTTCGTTTGAACTGTCGATTGGGAATCGATAATTGATTTCGTAAGACTCGCGGTCAACCCTTTGCATTGATAAAAACCGCTGGCAAAATGCCCACACATTTACTTCTGGTTAAAAATTTAAAACTAGACATCTTAGTTGAGCCGGAAAAAAAAAAACTTTGAGCAAGAAGAGAGATGAAAAACGTTTTTTTTTTTTTCTATTTACACGTACAGCACATGTATATTATAGAAAACGATGTTAGTATGGTTTGCCTTATGCCAAGGGGCAGCAACTACCATCATTTCACATAAGAGCAGTTACTTAGAGATAGAACCCATCCAAAAACCACCTGCATACTCATTAGAATCTTTCCAATTAGAACATAGTACAATCTTTTAATTAAAAGCTTTAAATTTTCCAACTAAGAAATTTAAATCTTTTAAATAAAAAGGGTAAAAATCTTTCAAATAAAAAATTTACATTTTTCCATTTAGAACTTTAAATCTTTTAAAATTTAAACTCTAAGCTTCTATAATATTATTGGAACTTTAAATCATCCATATTAAAAATTTTAAATTTTACATAACAAAAACAGTAAATCTGCCTATTAACACTGCAAATACTTCATATTAAAACTGTTAAAAACTTCAAATTTAAACTATAAATTTTTGTAATTAGAACCTTCTATCTTTCTCATTAGAACTTTAAATCTTTCAAAACTTAAGCTCTTAATAGATTAAATTTTTGAAGAAGAGAGAAAAGTAATTATATCAAAGCGATGTTGATATGGTTTGCCATATGCCAAGGGGCAGCTATTTCCAAAATTTATACATAATATTCTTCTCACAACAGCAAAGAATATTCTTTTTTATTTTTCATTTTTAATAATTTATTAAGAAAACTCAAAAAAAAAATAACCTTTTTTATCTTTTAAAGTGAATGACATTTTAAATAACTTAAAGATAAAAATTTATCATTCTTTTTTTCTTCTTCTTGAAAAATCGAAACATCAAAAATAAAAATAAAAAAAATTATGGAAGATTAAATAACTTTGAAATCGTAAGACATCATCAAATCGCATTTTTATGTTAAATGATGGAATTTCAATTCACTAGATTTAAAAAAAGTTTTACAGCCATTTACAACTACTGTACTGTATATGACTGCTGCACATCTTCTCCCACCTCATCACCCTGCCTGTCTTTTCCATCTCTTTTCATCTTCCATCTTCTTCCTCCCCATTTCCATTTATGTATTTCTGTTCCGATCATTTTCCAAACATCAAACGTTTTATTTCACTTTATTTTTTTTTTTAAAGGAAAGGGGAGAAGGGGCTTTAAAAGTCACGTCATAAAAATTGGGGAATGAAACGCATAATATTATACATCGGAGCGTAAATTCTTTACGTCTACCTCCATCGCTTTCATTTTCACGCGAAATCTTAAACCACGCGCTATATTGATTTAATCAACTCTTTTTTTTTTTTTTTCATCTTCTTCTTCTTCTTTCTCTTTAGTTGATGCATTTCAAAAACTCTCTATTTCTCTTATCTCTCTTACAATATTTATTTTTAGTTTAATGAAAATGTTTTGTGTTATTTGTTTCAGGATGTTCCTGTGACCGTTCTCTAAACGTCCCTCCTCCTCATCATCATCATCAACAGAGTAGAAAAAACACTGACGTCGACAAACATCAAAGTGACGTCACTCCAGATGCTATCGGGCCAAAATAAAAAAAAAGTATATATATATATATATCCAAAAGCTGAACCGGAAATGCTACGCGTGATGGACGTTTTTGATACAACTGTGTGTACTGTATAGGAAGAGGAGAAGAAAAAGTTGTGTCGAGTTTGATTGTTAATTAGAGAGTGGAGAGAGAGTGTCAGCTACCATTTTTTTTTTTTTTTTTTTTTTTGAACAATGACTAGTCAGTTGGACACACGTGGAGCTCTCAGCAGGTCGCTAATTAAAATCTCTGCCTTCCGGTTCCTCTCATTTCATCCGGAATAAATATTTTTCCATTTCGTATACATGTCATTCTCTTTTATTAATATTATTATTGTTATTAATATAATAAATAAGAAAAGAAAAAAGTTTTTTTTGATATTTTTCTTTTTCATCTTCCTCTGCATTTTTCCTTTTTCGAGATGTTCTAACGTCATCGCACTGTCAAGTTTTTGTCATTCGTTATAACAGAAAACCCCCCTCACCCAACCCACCGAAGACAAAGTCTCTTAAGTGTTGGTTTGTGTCATTGTTTCTCGATCCCTCCCTTTACATGTTTCCTTCCCTCCATTCGTTTTAATATTGTTTGTGTCGTCATTTTAAACAGAAATTATTGTTAATCAATTAACCACAATCGATTTTTTTTTAAATATTTGTTGATTCATTATTATGTATTTTTACTTGTAATTATTCAATTTATGTTTCACTTTCGAGATTATATTAAAATAAAATTAATATTTCAACAAATTAATTGGAAGTTTTTTTATCAGCTTTCTTCATATCGATTAGAATAATTATTAAACAACTCAAACCTTTACCACTATTTGGGGGATCCTTAGGTCAACTTTCAAAAGCTACACTTACAGGGTTCCAAAATTGTGCTTATAAGAGTAGGTCCTTTGGTAAGTAGCGCCCCTAGGCGCTAAGAAGCTAGCATTGATTTAAACTTTCTCAATTACTTTTATGTCTCACCTTGTACTTTATTTGCCATATACAAATTGAAGACTTTGAGGAAGAATTAAGACAAGGTATGTTACAAAATATTCAATTTATTATTGTACCGCAGCCTTTCAGTAAAACCTCTATTTCAAGACCAAATCAAACAATTAATTTTTTTTTTTGTAGATTTAAATATTAAATATTTTGGGCCTAAATTTTGTTCTCAAAAGTTCAAACAAAAAAGAAAAAACAATAATATCGAAGATTCCGTTTTTTTTATTTTTGAAAAGCATAAGGGAAAGAGAGAAAAAAAAAGGTAAGAATCACGTGATACATTTAAAGTAATGTATTACATCAGTGATTCCTTCTCTTTTTTTTTTTTTTTGTGTGTACAAAGATTACATCCGGTTGTAAAGGCGGAAGAGAGAGAGAGTAAAAAGCGAGTTAAATGCGTCTCTTGATAAATAAAAGTCTACGTTTGGTTCGATAAAGAAAATGGATTTTCGACCTTCTCTTCTTCTGAATGCCACTCCATGACGTCACCCGCCCCTAGACGCATACGCGGCCAACAAAATCTTTTTTTTTTTTTTTTTTTTTAAAAAAACCGAGCTTTTATTGTTATTTGAAAGAGGGGGGAGAAAAAATAAGAGCCTTTTAAAAATGTCAGTGGCCATTTTTATGGCTGCTGCCCTTGAGCGCCATTTCATGCGAACAAACTCAAAAATAAAAATAAAACAAAGAAAAAAAATGAAACTCATTGTTCTCATTGTTATTTTTTAAAAAAAATAATCGAATTTAATTAAAAAATAAGTTTTCTAATTAAATTATTTTTTAGGAAAAATAACAAAAAAAATTTATTTAAAAAAATAATTACTAAATTTGCTAAAAAAAAAAAAAAAAATTCTAATGATTTCACAATTTGAGCGCCTTTAACAATAATTTTACCCTAGACTTCATATGTCAAAACTATCAAAACATTATTTCCTTATCAAACAATGAACACGTAATAACAGCGAAACATATTATGCGTTATGCTGTTTTATTTCTTTTCAAATGTCAGTTAAATAGAAAAGAAACACCGTCGTTTACTTATCGTGATATTATGCCAACATTTTAAATAAAACCGGAAATTAAAATTTAAAAAAATAAGAAACAAATTCAATTTCGAATGGGTAAAATTCACGATTAAATAAAAGAAAAAACAAAAAACTTTTTTCAAATTTACTAAAAGAAAAAAAAAATTAAATTTTTATATTTCATCAAAAAATTCTTTAAATCACTTCAATTTAAATTATATTTTAAGACTATTTTTTTAATTAAAATAGTTTTCCAAAACGTTTCACTTGTTTAACATAGAAAACTTTGCTAACTGGATTTTTTTTTATTCATTTTGTGGAAAGGTTTTTGAATTGTAGCGGTTTACTTTATTATGTACGAGGTCGAATCAAAAAGTTCGTGCGAAGATTTAAATTCTCCCGCTATATTTGACCGATTGATATATTTTTTTGTGAACATGTTGGTTAACATGTCTTTAACCATTACCTAAATTAGCAACTATTTTTGCCGCCTATTTTAGGTTTTTCAGCTACCTAAATAGGTGGTGGTTTTGCATGTCCGGCGATTTTTTTTATATTTCTCAATAAAAAATAGTTTTATTGTCTGCCATACACTTTTATCTTATTTTTCATTAATGTTTATCATCTGGTAAAAACAACAAGTCATTTTAGACCAAATTTGGTAATTTTTGATGCGTTTTAGTGCTATTTTTGCAATGGAGTGTGAGCAGGTGCACCGAAACCGTGGAATTGAGGCTCTATAAATCTGATCATTTTCAATAATTTCTTTCACACAATCGATTCAACTTGTTTGAATAGTATTCTTTATTAACTCTGATACCTTGAGATAAAAATTCATGGCACACAAAATTATTTTTATAAAATTATTTTTCATTAAGAAAATTAAAAAATCGCCGAGCATGCAAAACCACTACCTATTTAGGTAGCTGAAAAACCTAAAATAGGCGGCAAAAATAGTTGCTAATTTAGGTATTGATTAAAGACATGATAACCAACATGTTCACAAAAAAAATAATCAATCGGTCAAATATAGCGGGAGAATTTAAATCTTCGCACGAACTTTTTGATTCGACCTCGTATGTGTATTTTATTAATTTATAAGAATTGTTTCAAATTATAACAATAGTGTTTAGAATTATAGAGATTTTTTTTTGAATTATAAAGATAATGTCTGTAATTATAGGGATGTTTTTGAATTATAAGGATAATGTTTGGAATTATAGAGATTTTTTAGAATAATAGGGATTTTTTGAATAATAGAGATTTTTTTGAATAATAGGGATTTTTTTTTAATTATAAGGATAATTTTTGGAATTTAAGAAATTTTTTTGAATTATAAGGATAATGTTTAGAATTATAAGGATAATGTTTGGAATTATAAGGATAATGTTTGGAATTATAAGGATAATGTTTGAAATTAAAGGAAATTTTTTGAATTATAAGGATAATGTTTGGAATTATAGGGATTTATTGGAAAAAGAAAGATTTTTTTAATCATAAGAATAATTTTTAGAATTAAAATTTTTTTTTTTTGAATTTGAAGGATAATGTTTGGAGTTATAAAGATTTTTTTTTTTGAATTATAAGGATAATTTTTGAAATTAAAAGTATTTTTTTGAATTATAAGGATAATGTTTGGAATTGTAGGAATTTATTTTAAATTTTAAGGATAATTTGAAGGATAATATTTTGAATTCCAAGGATTTTTTTGACTTGCAGTACAGAGGATATTTTATTTTGATTACATGTAATATTTATTTATTTTTATTTCTAGGAAACGCCTCGCTAGATTTTTAATAAAGATAGAAAGATTCTAAACATAATTAGATGATCCCAAAAGTGTATTTTGCTTCTGATGCAAACAGAGAGATAGATCCCATTAATTAATGGACTTGTCTACAGTTAACATTATTTTATAACGGTCTATGCTTTTCGCATATTTATAATAATTATTGTGTCTTCATTTCCTAAATTAAAAATTCCTTTATTTTTATTTTATTTATTTATTATTTTTTCCCCCCCTAATTGTTGTTGTTCTTATCAATTTGTGCGTAGGCGAATGTGTAAAATGTGCTGACCGCAGTCGGAAAGAAGAAGAAAAAAAAAAGCGCTTTTCGTGGAGATCAAAGTTGAAAACGTTTGAATTGACATTCCAGACAGGAAGTGGAAGAAAGAAAAAAGCTCGAGCACTCAGCATGATCCTGAGAAAGAGAGTGAAAGAGATGGAGAAAGAGTGCGCTTGCATTTCTCTACAGGGAGAAAAAAACACAGGGTCAGACATAAATTTGCTATTTAACGTGTGCGGCGCATACACAGGCTGCGCACGTACCAACAACCAACACTAACATTTTCACCCCCTACTAAATCGAAAACTAAACTCAGCTAAACTTCAAACTTTTTTATATATCGGGTGGCGCAAAAAAAGTGGGACCCCCTGTTATTTTTGTTATTGTAAAAAAAAATTGTAAAAACTTTA
>JAQGAZ010002876.1:0-14601 GCA_034692225.1 Polydesmus complanatus
TAAAACTATGAGCGACTTTCCTTAAAACTATGAGCGACTTTCCTTAAAACTATGAACGACTTTCCTTAAAACTATGAACGACTTTCCTTAAAACTAAGAACGATTTTCCTTAAAACTAAGAACGATTTATTTTAACTTGGCAAAATGTTTCATGAATGCGCGTTAACCCTCGACGCAAACACGCGACGAGTTGTGTGGCGGGAAATCTTTAAGATCAATGACAACGAAGGAGAAAAAGAAAGCATGCGCAGAACATTTATTTTGATAGCCACTACATAGTTTAATCACAACAAACACAAAAAAATTGCGAGTGAATCAAAAAGAAAGGTGTGAAGAAAGGTGCGTATTAAATGGCGCGTATTAATTGCGTCCATTGCATAGTGTAAAGAGCGCCTCCTGATGGTATACGTGGAAAATTGTATAAGTTTTTTTTTTTGTTTGAAGGAAAAGAAAGAGGTCCTTAATTTCCGAAGCGTGAAATTAGCATTGTCTAAGTTGACAAAAAGAGCCATTTTCTTTTAATTTGGCGGACTCTTTTTTTTTCCTCGTTGTTGAATGTTGATGTCGTCGCGGCGGGAGAAAAAGGGAGTTCATTGTCACCTTTCACCATTACTCAACCATTACATTCTCAAAACTTTCTGCACCTCCTTCGATTTTCCCTACTTCTCAATACCAATTTTTCATCGTACTGTACTCTCAAATAATAATTAAACTGCAATTTATAAATTTGGATTAAGCGAGACTTAATCAGAGCTTGGTAGCGAGAAAAGAGGTTTTCACTAAATGAGATTTAATAAAATAATTTTTTTAGAACAAGATCAAAATTTTAAACGAGATCATTACAACTGTTAAAAATTCTACAAAATTTAATTTTCTGCTCATCCTTCACTTTTCGCACATGTAAATACAGTCCTACCAATTTTTTATCGGGCATTCAAATAATAATTAAACTAATTTATTAACCTCGATTAAAAAGGATTTTAAAAAAGTATTTTGCCAGCGACAAAAACCGATTTTTACTAAACGAGATTATATTTAGAATCAAACAAGATTAGATACAGTATTATAAAACCTCCCAACATTCTCAAAACTTTCTGCTGCTCCTTCGCTTTTTCCAACTTTTCATCGAACGCTCAAATAATAATTAAATAATCTCAATTAAGAGAAACTTGAAATTTTTTTTTTTTTTTGGTAACGACAAAAGAGGTCTCACTAAACGCGATTTAGAATAACTTTTATTTTTTTTTTTTTAAAGAAGAAGATCAATAACCTTAATCCAAATACTGTAAGCAAAACAATTCAGATTCGGCAAACTTTCTGTCCATCCATCAATTTTTATATTTTTAAATACCAAATTTTTCATTGGACGCTCAGATAATAATTAAACAAATTTATTAATCTTGATTATTCACTAAGCGGAAATAAAATTTTCGATTATGGTTCAATATCATTGATCTAGTTTTTGAGGTTTTCTGTTGTAAACAGAGCGTATTTTAGTATACATAAAAGTGACGTCATTCGTCCTTAATTAAAAACTTTTAACGAGTGAAATTGTTTTTATTATTGTAATAATGTAATTGATTTAAGTCGAAAATGCTAATTGGAGCGTGAAAAAAGCTGCCTAGAATTTCAAAAAAAAAAAAACATTCCCAACAAATCTGCGCATGCCCATCCCTCTTATTATTAATCTTGTTCTAGAAAAAAGTTTTACTAAATCTCAATATAGCAAATTCATTCACTTTTGTTATCAGTTTTAGCGCTGAGATTGAACGCGATTTGATTTGGAACGAAGGATGACGTTCTCCGCCTGCCGATGATCCTGGATCAGCGATCAGTGTGATCTCCTTTAAGCCTGTTGTTCGGCCACTTGTTGCCGTCGTTCGTCCGATCATCATTGGCCGATTCCACTTCCCAATTATTTCAGCTCAATTTAATCCAACGTTACGTAAAGCCATCGTCTTACGTAAGCGATCGTGTGTGCGTGAGCATGCGCGTGCGATCGAACCCGCAGGAATACAATCTTACGCGCGTGCGTGATGAGACGGCGTAAAGTCAAGCCGGAAGTCCCTCCAAACAACAGTAACTCGTACCTCAAATTTCAAGATTTTGGTATAAAACCAGTTTTGAGCTTCCGGTTTTATTTCGGAGGAAAATTACTAGTACATTAGAATTAAATTTTGTTAATCTGATGACAACGAAAAGAGATTTGTTTTTTTCTTACTATCTAAAACTAGATCAACGAAAATCACTATAAAACGAAGTTTAAATAAAACCAGATTACAAAATTCAAAGATGAACGAAAACTAGATTAATAAAATCATTTAAAAATAAGATTAATTAAAACTAAATTAAATAAAGTTAATAAACGTAAAACGATATGTTAACTAAAACCAGATCACCAAACTCGAAGTATTAACTAAAACTAGATCAACCGAAAATCATTTAAAATGTACACAAAACTAGATCACGTATATTAGCTTAAACGAGAAATTAACTACAACCAGATCACCAAATTCAAAGTATTAAGCAAAACTAGATCAAATTTAAATAAAACCAGATTAATGAAATCAAAGTTAAACGACATGTTAACTGAAACCAAGATTACTAAAATCAAATCAACTAAAATAATTTTAATCTAGATCACCGCAATATTTAAAAAAAATTTGTAATCTTTCTCTGACCTCGAGAATACGGTAGGTTACCTCGGGCAACGCGGGGGAAAATTTCCGCGTTATCCGAAACCTTTTTTTTTTTTTAAACAAAAAAGAAAAAACAATAAATAAATTGCATTCCAAAAAATTATAATAATAATAATAATAATAATTTTTTTTAAAAAAAGTGAAATATAAGAATGATTGTCCGACTTAAACCTTGCTTAAACGCGCTTTTCTAATCTCCTTTCAAATAACAAACGTATAATTTTCCATATACATTTATTAAACTAGTTTAAAAAAAAAATAAATAAATAAGAACAAAAACAGGTTAAATCAACTTCTCTCCCACACCCCCACCCTCTAACACCACCCACTCTAGTGTGTGGGTGTTGAGACTCCCAACCCTCGGGTCGCATAGCTAAAGAGAGGAGAGGAGGAGAAAACGAAGGGTAAAAGGTCATCCACCCATACACCTCCTTCTCCGTCCACACACTCGCACAGGGATGACCCCTTGAAAGATGGTGGTCAGGTGAGGTAGGTCCACCCCCACACGCTCACATACCACCCCCACCCCCTTCGTCTTCTTCTACAAAGAGGTCAATGCCTTTAGGCTCCTCCGTATTTTTAGAGCGCGATCACGTGGTCTATTCCTATGTAGGGAGGAGGAAAGGGAGGGCGGACAAGATGGCCTCCGCCGACCTCAAACTAGCCATTTAATGGTAACGATAGACCAACAAAAAAAAATTATTATTATATAAAAATTTAAAAAAAAAAAAATAAATAAATAAATAAGGAAAATGGCGGATGAATCCCTTATCATTTTCAACGCTATTTTTCTCTTATGCCTAAACCCCTTTTTCTCTCTCTCTCTCTCCTTTTTTTTCGAATTTTTTTTTTTTAGATGAAAATACCTGCGAAATCTCAAAGCGTGTTTCCGGTTAATGTCAACAACATCCGGTTAAAAAAAAATATTTTAAAACAGAAAAAAAATAAAATGTTTAAAGCAATTAAATAATAAATATGTGTAATTGTTGGTTAGTGTAAAACGATTAAATACATTTCTCGCCAGTGTGACGTCACACTCAAAAAACCAAATTATACAGGGTGAAGAAAATAACAAAAAAAAAAAATTATTACCAGCAGCATTTTGATTGTTTAGCTTTTATGTGGCCTTAATTCAGAGAATTTAAAAATTTACTGCTTGCAATTTGATAACTAATTACGAGCATTTAGAATTTGACCAGTGGAAACGTACATTTTCGCACCTTTGAGAATGTTAAATGCATACAGTGTACTTTTACCAGTAGATTTAACTACTAATCGAAGTTAAGTATTTGCGTTATGCTGGTTTGCTGATTATTAATAGATTCGTTAGGAAAAATACATAAGGTCGAAATACTAAACCTCTATAAATCGGAAGTATTGAACAACCGATGTACATGTCCACGTTTTTAATTCAACCTCTCGAATTCAAATCTTGACTAACTGAACCTCCATACTTTGAAATCTTCAATAGTAAAAACCTCTATACAGTATTTCGAAATTTTAAATAACAAAACCTCTTTAACTCAAAATTTCAGTTAAATGTTTCGACTGTTCGCACAACAAACCTTCTCTAATTATTGAAACTCATCGAGCGGAAGTTTTGACCATTGAATCTCTCCGTAAAAGCTAACGTGAGATAATTTCCGGATTGTTACGCGCGTGCACCCTCCCTACCTCGTAACGTCACTCTCAGACCATTTCATTCTTTTCACTCGCAATACAATTTTGCACTCATGCACTACCAGATATCTCTATAAATCGAAATACTATCCCGTTTAAACCTAACTAAATAAAACCCCTCAAATGAAATAATCCCAGGAAAAAAATTGAGGAGGGGAATGTAAAAACACTTCCTTCAAATTCCAACTGGACAGTGCTTTGCAGAAAGCTACCAGCCCACTAAGGCACCCCCATTGGGTTGGTGGCTTTGAGCAAAACAGCTTTAAATTAACATTCCATCTTAACGAAGTAAAAATGAGGGTGTGATGAGTTGCCAAAACGCTTCTTTCACCAGATCTACACGCTACACTCACTGTGCATGGATTACAAATGCATTTTCAAAAGAAAAACAAAAACAAAAAAAAAGTGTGTTTTATTGAGCCCGGAAAGCACTGGCTATACTGAACCGGAAGTTGGCACAAAACGCAAGCGAGAACAATTAGCCGATGACCTTAATTGGCGCAAACCATCGCACTTCCTGTTTCATCACCGGACACCTAGCGTCATCTTAACAAATTAAAAAATTTACCCGCAATAAAAAAATAACAATAAATAAATAAATAAAAAAAAAAGTTAATTGCTGTATAATCATAGTGCTCACCTTCTTCCCCCGCGCAGGCGCACTTGCCTTCCACTCGGATGGGGAGTGTTCAGTTAGTTAGTGTGCACTTTAATCACAGTACACTACATACCGATAGTTCTAGTGTATACTGACTTTCCGAACAACCATCAATAGAATATTTTGTAAAGTTAGATTTAAGAGTTTAATCTTAATTTTAGATTTTATTTATAAATTTAAATCTTAGTTTTAGATTTAGATTTAGAGATTTAATCTTGTACAGGCCCAAAAAAAAAAACATTTTTTAAATGAGCGTTTCTGCGCTCTGCATTTTCGGAATCTGCGTTTTTGCATATTTTGTCCATATGTTCTCACCTTTTTTTTTTTTTTTTGATTTTTAAGTATAAAAATAAATTGAAGAGTTAAAATTTTATTTTTGGTGTTTACGTAAGCCCATAAATAATAATAAATCTAGGTTAACACGTGGACTCGACCGCCATTAAAAAAATGCGTGAATTACTATCGAAAATTAACTAATTTTAACTTTTTTCGAGAAAACGCGGCGTAAGCGGAAAATGCATTTGGTGCGTATGAGAAAGGGTGTGGTATGAGGGCGGTGGGCGGGGCTGACATCAGGTGCAGCGTAGTATTAGCCATAGGCGGCGAATTCCACACACGTTTTACGCGAGAAAAAAAAAACAAATTCGAAGAAACCTCAAATTTAGATAAGACAAACCACATAAATATACGATATAAAGCGAGTTTGAAAAAGCGTCTTACGCGAATTTATCAACGCGATTAACAAAAAAAAATTTTAAAAATTCAATAAGCTTTTTTCCAGGAGAAAAAAAAAATAATAAATAAGAATTATTCATGTTCAATTAAATGTAAACAAAAATGCAGATTACTGTCGCGTACTATGAGTCTATGAAACAGATACAAATATAATAATGAAAATTCTCCTAAATGAAATACAATCAATCGCAGAAATATACACCTAATCGCGCAAACTAAAAAAGTAACAAATATTCGCGCAAATGGAATACACCTAATCGCGCTAATTTAAAAAAATATATATATATTCGCGTAAATTGAATACAAAATAATCGCGCAACCTAAAAACCGGAAGAAAAAAAATTCGCGCAAATAGGATACACCTACATAATCGCGCTATATTGAGGATTTAAAAAGTGAAAAGCAACCAGCGTACAACGGCATCTCAGATGTTCCATATAAAAAAAAAAAAAGCTCCATTCCCATGTACCCTCCTCCCCCCGCCCAACGGTTGCCGTAGCAACGTAAATAAAATGCGAGTGCTTACGCCCTGCAACGGTCGTCATAGCAACCTAACAACAGCACGTGCGCACACTTGAAATCACGTGCTACCGGTTGCACATTATGAGGAGGCGGAAGAAGATGGCGGCGGCGGCGAAGGAGGAGGAGAGATCAATAGTGTCTTGGTCGGTTATTGTGGTCAGCCGCTGGTAACAACCGCAGTGACCGGTCCGTCCATTGCGTTTACGAGCAGAGCGGTCACAACCTTAATTATCCAATCGATAAACGAATACGCCAACCACCACCACGCATGCTCATTGAAAATACATGCACAGCGGATACATATTATGCATTACAACGCACTGCTCATCACGCTCACTGCATTTCGTTCTAGCGAAACAATACGTTCTATTTATCAATTACAATAGATTGAAAAATAATTATTGACGATGCCTTCGTTGTATCGAAAAATTGATATTACAGCAAATTTCTTTGTATCGAGAAATTAATTTTCCTGCAAATTTCTTTGCATCGAGAAATTGATGTTATTGCAAATTTATTTGTATCAATAGATTGATTTTTCACCAAATTTCGCTGTATCGAGAATTAAAGAATGCAGTCAATTTCGTGGTACCGATAAATTGACTTTTAAACTAATTTCTTTGTATCGAGAAGTTGATTTTTCACCAAATTTCGTTGTATCGACTAATTCGAATGCATAAGTTATTGAATTTACTTAATTTCGTATTTCAGTATTAGACAATAATTTCGTTATACAGTGTACATGTACTTAGAAAATTAATGTACACGATAAATTTAAACTTTCGTTATTTCGAGAATTTCGTAAAACAAAAAAAAAAAATCATTTTTCAGGCGCGAAATATCCGATGATGCGTATTTCGCGGCATTTTACGGATTACATAATAATTAATGAATAACGTAAATAAATAAAGTAGTAAGTACTCACATGTGCGATACCGTTGACTCCATAACCGGAATTTACAAAACCCTAGAAAAAAAAAACAAAAGCAAAAATTAGTATATGTGTAAAAAAAAAGGAGAAAAAAAAATAGCGTTTTTGTTAGTGATTTATGAGCTTCCTAACACTTTGTAACGTTATAAAGATGACGTAAGTGTAGACACGTACAATACGTCAACTGAGGAATCTCAACTATTTTCTACGATGACATGTTTGAAAACACACACAAATTATTTCCATTCATTCCTTTCTCCCTCTCTGACGTCACCCTCTCTGTCTCTCTCTTTCTGACGTCACTAAGCTCCTCCTCAACACATGTCATGACGGCTATTTCAAAGTCATTCCGTAACGTAACGCTGGCTTAACTTTAGCTATTAAACCACCTAATGTAACACAACCCTTCTTCTCCCTGCATCCCCTACGTCATAACACAATCCTTCTCATCCTAAATCTTACCGGAAGCTGCGACTTGGGAGCACTAAAAACCTCAAAAAACAATTACACTGCACTTTTCTTTTTAAATCTAGATTTATGAATTTATTAATCTGGATTACACCACGTAAAATGATTTGAAAAACATGTGGTTTCGCTTTTTTTTACCACGGTAAACGAAATTAAAATTTCCTGAAGCGAAGATTTAGTGAAATCCCGTCTATCTAAAACCAGAATTTTTAAATTTTTTAAAAAAATAAATAAATAAAATACTAAAAAGAAAGTTGTGCGCATGCGCAGAATCACAAATTCCCCCTGCCCTCAGTAGGGATAGAGAATTAGGATCAACTCCAAAACTAGATCAATGTGAGTGACCACGAAATTGTCGAAAAAGTTTCTCTTTTGCTTATAATAATCCTGTAATCATAATTTCGTTGCCAGCTTAACTTCTTAATCTAGATTTAAAGGATATATAGGCCTACTTGGATTATGTTTTGAACAGTTTCAGTGGCAACAACACAGGTTTGATGTCCTCAAACGAGATTTAGTACTAATCTTTTTTTTGTAGAACGAGATTAAAAATAGTTAAATGAAGTATGTAGAGTACACATGCGCGGATGTAGGTACAGTGTGCGTTTGGTCGGTCATCATTTTCTCAATGTTGTCTATGGTCACAGATGGAAAAATGGAGGCTAAAGGACTTTTCTTTAGGACCTAAATCTTTCCTACTCTTCAGCTCTTAGTAGTGGGCCTGTGTCTTGCTGTCGCAACTGAAAATTTACTTGAAAGGCCCTATTTGGCAGTGTAGGTCAACATTCAAAAACTGTGACCGAACACATGTACATGGGTGATGGGTCCACTTGTAAGTTTCCAGAACTGTTACGAACATCACGAGCAGGGGTCTACATTGGTGAGTAACTTTGCATTTATTGAATCTTTTCAATAAATACAAAGTTTTATTAAAAGTCTCAAAACTTTTTCAACACACCGTGTATAAAACTACAATATGAAATTTTTGAGGAATCTCAAAAAACTTAATTGTTTGAATTTGGTTTAAACTAAACCCACACACATGTAAGGATCTATTTATGTTTATAAAACCAATAATGTTATTAGCAATTTTTTTTTTAGATGTTCCCTGTTCAAAATATGACCCGTTCAACTTTCACCTAATTCTAATCAATGAAATAGTATTTAAAAAAACAACCCACTCATTTACTGTACAGTGTTTTATATGTTTTAATTAAAAACGGAAGTTGTTTATATTACGACGAAATTATTTCCAGCGCATGCGCGTTTCCAATTGGGAGGAAAAGTAGGTTTGCGTTGGGCGATTTGGGAAAGAGAAGGAGGAAAGGCGACGAATTGACTTTAAGTCTATGGAAAAAGGAAGGAAGTTTGGTAGGGCCAAAAGTTCTTTTATTGAAGCTCGGCGCACGCGCAGTTTAATAATAAAACCCGGTGATGAAGAAAGATGCATAGAGTGTACGTGCGAGAGAATGAGGGAGCGAGAGAGATGTATACACTTCCTGCGCAACTTCATTTTCTGGTTACATCGACGCCTCTGACGTCATCGCTGACGGAATATCGATTAGCATAGACAGGAATGGGAAAAGATAACAGAGTTTGCCTCCCCCCCCCCCCCATTCACCCTCCCCCACCCTGCAACACTTGCGAGAGAATGAGAGAGAGAGAGAGAGAGAGAGAGAGAGCCAGACGAAACCAAACGATCAACAACTATCGATATAGCAAAATTTCCAAATAACAATAATAAAAAGAAAAAGATAAAAAAAAAAGCCTAGAAAGTCAGCCATTTTGAAAATAACCTATAATAACTTTCCATTCCGTCGTTAAAAAAAATCAATCGCTAAGTTAACGCAGGATAAGACAAAATGTCAGCTTTCGTCCATTCATTATACTGTACACCTACAGATTGATAATCATTTTAAACCACGCCCACATTCAATATATTGTATGTAAAGCTCCGCCCCTTCGAAATCGATGTAAAAAAATCAAGTTTTATTAGAAAAAAAATCATAATATTAAAAAATTTGCCGGGAAATTTTAAAGCCTAAACTTTGCAGGTACGAATGTATGGCGCGTCGTTCTGCGCAAAAACAAAATTTCAACTTCATAGTTTTCTAATGGCAACAAAAGTTTACTTTCAATCGTTTAAACTAGACTAATAGAATTTTAAATTAACAACTTATTTGATTGTCAAGCACTTCCTCTAAACTTAGATGAACCACATGAAACTTAAAAACTAAACGAGATTAAAAAAATGTCAATCAAAAGATTTTAGTGAAAACCCCATTTATTTCTACAACACTTAAGAATTAAAACGTAGTTTTGATATAAAAAATAATGTGCCCATGCGCAAGGCCTTATAACTATAAGTAGCAATGGAACTATAGCAACAGCTGATGGCATCACTCTCCCTCCTTCCATACCACCCAAATTACACTCAAACTAAAAAGAAGAATTAATTACTCCTGGTATCAGAAAAAGAAGTATGGTAGGAATAACGTTCTCGTTATTTTGCCTTCAATTTACACGCCTCTAATCAATTAACTTGCAATGCATGCTTATAACCAAAAAAATGAATGAATGACTTCACACAACTTTCAAAATGTCACCATGACGTCATCGTCCAGTGAAAAACGAAAATGTGTGGGAGCGAACTTTTGTTTATTGTCCACTATGGCGCATCAATGCATCATCCACACACACACACACACACATTGAATATTTGGATTTTGTACAACATTATGGCACACCATACACTAAACATTTTGGAAGTTAAAGAAGGAGCTAAAGCCTACGGTACAGATGGCGCACCGTATACTCGTCCACGCACATTGAATACTGTATAAGGAAAATAATAAAGAAACAGAATTTACATTTTGCCCTCACGCACATCGAATATTATTGTGAAACTCCCATAAGGAAACAAGATTTTACTTTTTGTCCTATACAGCCGATCATAACACATGCAATTTTCGTAATAAACCCGACACGTTTATTTCTGTCCGCTACAGCTCTGCATACAACCAAATGTTAAGGAAGTTTTAATAAGAACCCGAGATTTTACTTTTGCTAATACGGTAATTATTTTCGGCGCACCATATACCCAAACATTCGACATTTTGACTTTAGCTTTACTTTGGCGCACCATAATATTAGATCAAAACATTCGTCGGCTATCACATAAAGACGGCATTTTGTCTACTATAGTGTATCATATACCTAACATTTGCCCACATAAAGACACTGTTCCCCCCCACTATGGCGCACCAAAGATTTAAAACTGAGGGGGGGTTAAACTCCTATAATTTAATGCGACAATTTCGTGTCCACTTTGGCACATCATTCGAACAAATATTCAGCGAATGTGTTTGAAACGGCCTTACGAGAAACAATTTCTCGCACCTCAAGGCCTCGGCTGAAGAATTGCGGAACATTTAAAAGCGCATTTAATTCGCCAGGTGGCAGAATAAACAAACATCATTCGCGTGTAAACATCGTATTACTCGTGTTTATTCGCAACGTGTCACGATTCAAAAGTAAATAAACAAAAATAAAACGAAGAAAAAAGAAGAAATAAAAAAAAAAAAGCCGCGAATTTTTGTGTGTGTGAAATGAATCTGTTGTCGTCGTCGGTGGCGTCCCATTTTGACGCGGCGTCTGTTTGTGACGAGTGTAAGGTGTCTTTTGTGAAGGCCACCTGTTGAGCTCCATCAATCCAACATTGGTGAATAACAACAAATAAACAAAAAAAAATACTAGTAAAGAAGCCAATAAAAGCTGTTTATTATTTGCCTTTAATATTATTGATTGATTTTGACACTTGAATCGCGCACGCATACGTGTAACGGGAGGTAGGAGGAGGGGGTACAAACAAACTCCTCTCGATAATATGCCGTCCCACACAAAATTACACGCACTCTCCTATTATAGAATAACAGTATTATTATACAGTACAGTACAGTATGCTAATAAGTCGTCATCTATCTAAGCGGCTTAACCCGCCGGTTGTTGCTTTGTTTGTTTAGCTAACAAACACCTGTTCCACTTCATTACTGACCTCGTTTTTTCAACAACCATTTCCGCAACCAATACAAAAATACATTGCCTACGCGGATAAACTTTGCTATTCCATAGCAGTTTCATTAATCTAGATTAAGTCATTTAATCTTGATTTTGTAAAAAAAAAAAAATTTTTGTACGCATGCGCATGGCTTTTTCATTGTAGTAAACAAATGAATTGGAATAAATCTACATTCTGTCGTTTAATTATGCGACTTAATCTCCATTAAAAAGTAATTTTATCAAGTAAAACCACTTTCAAAAACTAGAATTATAAACTTAAAATGAGTTTTTGAAACAACAAAAGTGTGCGCATGCGTCATAAAATCATTTGCTACACCAGAGATATTAGTCACTATTGAGATTACATCAATGGCTATGATTTTTAATTAATACCTGGCGGACACACTATCTGCGCGAATAAAGTTTTATAAAGTAAACACTCGCTTTATGGAAGTTTTAGGAAGTACATGTACACATTTGCTTAAATGAAGTTTCAGAAAGTCTCTCCAAAACTTAAAATAATTAAGTCGTTTAATCTAGATTTAAAAAATTCCTTAGGTATCAAAACCACAATTTTATTTTAAAATACGTATGTTAAACCAGAATTATAATTCAATACTGTAATATTAATTGAATCTCGATTGTAGTCTTAATGAATAAAGTTAATAAGAAAAGGCTAAACTAATAAAATAAGCAGGGTTATAATAGAGAAGGATTAAAAAGTAAAGAGTTAATAAAAGATCCAGGAAAGGGGGGAAAAAAACCATCCATCATCGCCATAGAGATGAGAGAACGGGAAGGATGACGTCACTTTTTCAGGGTGGGGGAAAAAATGGCAAACACATGGAATTTTTTTCGGTAGATTTCTAAAGTTACAAGATTAAAAAAAAAACGGATTAAAATAGACATGAAAAAATGGGTTAAGAGAAAAGAAGACGGTTTAACGCTGAGAGAGACAGAATGATGCTAAGAGAGAGAGAGAGAGAGAAGGATACGGCAGAGTAAACACGGGTAATTAAATCAAATCAGCTGAGTTAATAATAATCCATCTCGAAACAGCTGATTTCAAACAGTGAGACAAATCGTTTAAGTAAACACATTTAAAAAGCTCGGGAAAAAAAAAATTATTTAACTTTTCTAAAAGTGATCGATATTAAACGTAGCTTCCGTTACAAAAGAACAAACAACGAAGTCATTTAACTCGCTCGTTTAACCTCACAAAATGATTAAGTTAACTCAAACAATTATTCTTTTTATTGATTTTTGATTCTATTATTGTGGCATTCATCTCCATTTCTACCATATTTACATTTACCTGAGTGGATAGAGATTTTAAGTGTTCGCTTTTAAGAAATGCGCTTTTGGTTTGCTAAACTTACGAATTTCGCACTAAATGGGCCTACTTGTGATGGCTTAACTTAAACTTAAAGAAATCCACTCTTATTTTTTAAGAATATCGTTCTTGCTTTTAAGAATATCGATCTTAATTTTAGAGAAATCGTTCTTTATTTTATATAAAATCGCTCTTACTTAGGAAAATCATTCGTATTTATTAAGATTATTAAGAAAATGTTAAAAATCCGGAACAGTACTAATAATAACAATAATTATTATAATACATCGATTTAGCATCATTTCCGATTAAAACCTGAACAGTGAAATAATTTCAACCCGCCAACGTTTCACCAACCAATTTAGCATTCACTTCCTCAATCGCGATTTAAAATTTTTCATAGATTAAACAACGTGACTTACGATATCATAAGATTCCGAAAAACTATTTAAGCAAAAGCGACGAAATAAGATTACAAGAACTATAGAACATATAACAAGAATTAAACCATGATGAGCCCCAATAAAGTAATGAAAAACAATACAGTATTAAATACAGTATTAAAAAGTATAATTCGTTTCTAATCTAATAAAAAAAAAGTGAGGCCAAAATGACATCACAGCTCATAAAGAAAAGCGCTTAAGAATTTATTCATTCATTCACAACAGCGTAAAAAAATTGCAAATTTCGACGAAATAAGAAGTGGACTTCAGCTACTATCTCAAGATTCAATTGCAGTAAAAACTCTATAGTGCTTATACTGTATAGGCCTAACAAACATTTACCGTAACCTAGATTTACGAAAATAACATGGCCAACGAAATACAGTGGTTAGCTTTTCCATCGTTTTCATAATTTTAGCACTGTATTTTTACCAACCGCGTTTTATTCATCGAAAGAGCGCGTAAAGCGAGGGACTTCTAAACAATGTAAAATATTAAAGTCGCCGGGCATTAATAATTTGAAGCGGAAATGCCGAGCTAATAGCAGCAGCGGGTTCAACAAGTGCTCGCCTCGTATATATGTAAGCAGCCAGTGTGTTTTATCTGTCTCCAGAGGGCGCGATCGAACGCTTGATGACCGGTGCTACCATAGGTAGTCTTGTAGAAAGAAAGAAGGGGGGGGGGGGGAAGAATACGTTACACGTTTTTTGACATTTACTTATGAAATAAAAATCTTATCCAGCCACAAAATCTCGTTCCAAACAAATACCGCACTAATAAAAAACACCTCTCAACGGATTTACAAATCTAGATTTAACTGCTTAATCGTTGACTTTGCTAACCATTATCAAACAGGATTTAAAATGCCTCGAACCGCATTTACTAACATCGCTACTGTATTTTAGAACAGGATTAAAACGCATGCGCAGTCCTTATTTTAATCTTTTATTTTGGGGTGAAAACAGCGCAGATTAATCCTAATGTATCGGGTGGCGCAAAAAAAGTGGGACCCCCTGTTATTTTTGTTATTGCAAAAAAAAATTGTAAAAACTTTAAAAAGAATATTATATTAT
>JAQGAZ010002877.1:0-14599 GCA_034692225.1 Polydesmus complanatus
GGGGTCTAACAGAGGTTTGTAGGGGTCTAACAGAGGTTTGTAGGGGTCTAACAGAGGTTTGTAGGGGTCTAACAGAGGTTTGTAGGGGTCTAACAGAGCTTTGTAGGGTCTAACAGAGGTTTGTAGGGTCTAGCAGAGCTTTGTAGGGGGTCTAACAGAGTTGTACAAGTGTCTAACACAGTTAATTGAAGTTTATTAATAGCGGTACTCAACAAAAGTTAGTAAAGAATGGTCAGAATTTCAAGTCTTGTGTGTGTGTTTTCTGTCGCTAAATGAGTGTTTTGTTTTTGTAGATTTAGCCTCGGTCGAAGGATTTAGCAGTGCACACCCTTAAAATAACTCTTCTCGTTGAACGCGTGACATGTTCATCGATCAATCAATCAATAACTTAAATTTATCTCATTCGCTCTATATTTTTTTTTCTTCTAAATTGTATCGATTAAACGCGATTTTATTCACACACAAACACCATTGTTAAAAAAAAAAACTTGCAAAAACCAAAACCAAAGCGATTTCAATAGTCGTGCAATTAACATGCAAATAAATCAATAAATAATGCTGTTTTCATGCTTTTTTTTTACGTTCCGGAATTAAGAGAGTCACCGGGAAATATTCATCGAAAATAAATTCAAATCACCCGAGAATCGTTTTAGAAATTATTATTGTGTAGAAAATCAAAAGAGTTGGGTCACAAATTAAATTTTTGGGGTCACAAAGAATAAAAACCAAATTACGGAAATTAATTATTACTTTCGTTTTTTTTTTTTTTTTGTTTTTTAAGAAAATTAGTCAAAAAAAAAAAAAATTAATATTTTTTAAGAAAAAGGAAAAAAAAATAAATAAAATAAAAACAGTTAAAAAATTTTCTTTAAAGAATCGTTTTATTATTGTTATTATTTAAGTGTTCATTATGTAATTTCACTTTAACGAATTTTTTTTTTTATTATTATTATTTTTTTTTTTTTATGTAATTTTTAGAATAAATATTCAGGTTTCATATTTAATGCAATCAACAAACATAAGTTTTAAACAAAATTTTCAACGTTATAAGAATACGAGTAACAAATTGAAGGAAGTGATCAAAAAGTTCCAAGAACTTAAAACGCAGTTCAGAAACTCAAAAATTTTCCTTAGAACTAGTACAGAACTTTCACACGTTTGAATTATTTTTTAGTAGAACTTTTTTGATCACGTGATAAAAAATATTTTTTCATATTAAATAAATAAAAATCAAAAAAACCTCTTTCAAAATTCAAGATTTTATTAGAAAATGAATGTAATTAGCATAATAATAATAATAATAATTATATCCCCCAACCCATCACCCAAATAATTACATCTCCTCCTGCTTTCATTTTCCCCCCCTAATTTAAAATCAAAAATTCCCTTAAACCTGATATGCAAAATACAGTAGAATCGAACCTTTTTTTTATTTACTTAATTATTTTTTTCGCTTAATCGGGGAATGCATATGATTTTATTTCGTAATACTGAACTTTCCATACTCAACTTAAACCGGAAAAAAAATATTTTACTCAATTAATTAATATCATCTTTTTTCACACAACATTATTATAAATAAAATACTGCAATTAAAAAAGAGTTCTCAGCTTTAACGTAATCCGCGGCTAACTTTAACCAAAATGTATTTCCTTTATAAGTTTATAATAAAAATACCGCTATTATTTTTTTGCCTTTAAACGGTATCTTTGAGAACGTAAACGGTTTACGTTCGATAAGTTAAAGACTTGAATTTCAGACAATACAATTATTTTGTTTTTACAATCACATACACATTTTTTTTTTCGCGGTTAAAACACACGCACATAAAAAAAAAACCAACGCTATTTTTGATAAATAAAAAATAGCTTCGCGTATATTAATTGAAATTAATTAATAAACGAAAGCATTATAATACACGGTGTCTGTAAAAAAAAGTGCACCCAACTGAATTAGTATTAATCCCTTTTACCGGTAATTATTTTAATATGACATATGGGAAAACTTTACTTAAAAAGACTATTTCAACATTGAATTGTTCTATTCTGTGTTCAAAATATCCTCTTCCGGTCTCAATACAGGCATTATACCCACTCACTATACGTATGATACAGCTGCATGAGACGAACTCCATCAAACTGTAATCAGCGCAATGCATAGTGAGTGGGTATAATGCTTGTGTTGAGACCGGAAGAGAATATTTTGAATACGGAATAGAACAATTCAATGTTAAAAAAAAGTCCTTAGCATAAAGTTTTTCCATGTGTCATTCAAATATTTACATTATTAAAAACAATTTAATATTAATTATTCAGTTGGGTGCATTTTTTTAAGGACACCGTGTAAGTTTTTCTTAACGAATGAGTCCTTCGATTAACGAATGGGTCCTTTGCAACCGAAAGGCCTTTATATCGAATTAAGATTAAGGCAGATGCGTACAAGTCGCAAATATTTAAAGCCATCCAAACAATTAATTATTATTAAAATCATAATTATTGTGTTATATAATATATATTAATTTAAATTAAAATGTGAATAACGAAGTGGCGTTCGAAATGAAATCGATGTTTTTGATAGTAAATGTTTATGGGAGAAATTATTATTTTTAACGTTTTACTGATTTTTTGAATTGGAAGCGCTGATATTTACATAATTTTTGGAGAAAATAGTAAATTTTATTGATACGGAATTCCCTCCGTTATCCGCGGGTGGTGTATGTGCGCCCAAATTATAACGGGGTTGTTGTTATTATTATTTCGTTACCACCCAAAGAGATTTATTTAATCTTTGTTTAAGCTATACTTAATCCACTTATTTGGAAATTGATGGAATTGTTTAATCTAGATTAAGCGATTAACTTTTTTTTTTTTTTGGGGTCTCAATTCGAGAAATGAAACAAGATTTTGTAAGACCTCTTTCTACAACAAGATAATAAGACTAGTTTTTTTTTGTTGTTGTTGTTATTATTAAAAAAATGGGGTGCGCATGCGCAACAGCATAGATTATTTTTAAGTGTAAGTTCAATAGGTGGCCACCGAACAATTAAGAACCGTGTTTATGAATAGATCTATAGAAACTTTTTGAGTTCTAGAACTTAGTCCACTTTTGCTCCCTCGATCTACGCGCACTCCATACACACCCCAATTAAAAAAATTATTATTATTTTTTTTAGCGATTTTAATGATTGGAAAAACTCAATTCTAAAAAAAAAAATGAATTTCCGGTTTAAAAATTAGAAACAAAAAAAAAAGTGCAAATTTTCGCGCGAATAATAAATAAAAATGATTTTGGTCCACGGAGATATTATAATAACAATAATAATTAAATACAAAAATATTTACATATTAATATTATGTAAAAAATAAAAATGGGTTATATACGATGAATAAATTTTATATTAATTGAACTGAAACTTAATTGAAAAGTTGATCAATAAAAAAAAATTCATCAATTGAAATCAATTAAAATTTAAAAATTCATCCCGTATAATAATAATTATATAATTATTTTTTTTAAAAAAAAATACTGTATAATAATAATTAAGGTAGCTTCTAAATGGCGTAGGAAAATAATAAACAAGAGCATGTATAAGGCCAAATAAATTGTTAAGCAGATGAGGTATTGGCAGCTGTACTTCGCATGTAAACAAAACTTTTATAAAACTACACGGGCTGCGCTAATTAATTAGAATAAAATTAGAATGTATAATAGAAGTAATAATTACTGTATTGTCGAAATTTAAAAGTTTGGAATAAATCAATTAAAATTTGACCTTTTAACGAAATTCTAAAGGGTTTGCTTAGGCCTAGTTTCCACCCTGTCTACAATAGAATGTTATCTGGCGACAGTAATTATTAAAAAAAAAAAAATTACATGTACTGAAATAAATTTTTTTTAAAAATGTAAATAAACTAAAATCAAACAAAATTTAAGCCAATTGTTTTTCTTCTCGTAAAAAAAAAAAAAAATTAATGAAAATTGTTGTAAAAATGTTTTTTTAACAATCTAATAATAATTACAGTTGGTTTTATACAGTAACAATTTTGATGTAAAATATTAAAGATAATTAATTATGTTGAATTGTACATGTAATTTAAAAACCAATGATAAGTTTAATCGAGTGAGAAATTTGGTAAAAAAATATTTTAAAATTAATTAATTAATTTTTTTTTTGCATCCAGATATTATTATTTTGTTCGTATTAATTAAAAAAAAATAAAGAATTACGATGAAAATATCAATAAATACTGTATATTTTTTTTTGAATGCGATTATTTTGTTGTTGCTGTAATATTTACAAGTAAACTTGCATAACTATTATATAATATATAAAATGTTAGTTAAAAACCCAGACTAAAGCTACAAAAAAAAAAAAATTAAAAATGTTTTTTGTGACCCATTAGAATAATATTTTGGTCCCACTTTCTTTTCCTATTTAATCAGTGCCCCAAATAATAATACGTCTCTCTCCCTTCTCGTTATTAGAAGCCTCCTTAAGGTGGAAAACGCGTTGGTCATTATAGCATAATTAATATTATCGAGATAACATTCCACTCTTACTAAAAATCATTGCCTGGATAACATCTCAAAAAGTTGCATTTGTACACAATTAAAACCCGATAAAAATTATAATTTCAACAGGGCCGACTTTGAACTTATAGCTGCAAAAATGTAAACAAAACCTTTCCATAGAATTTTGAATTTGCAATAATTTTGTGCACTTCGTCCGTATTATTATTATTATTTTTTTTTTTTTATTTTGAGATGTTCCCAGTATAAAAATTTTAGTAAAGTGAGATGGAAAATAATTGAAGCGAGAAGTTAGTGCAAACATTGCCAACGATCGCGAATATACACATCGATGCAGTGGATTACACACACGGCAGTATATATTATTTATAATATATCACAGATTTTTTTTTTTTTAATTACACCGGATCATTTGAATTAATTAATTCTCGATCCGATATAGCAACGTTAATCATTTCCCTTATTTATTTATTTTTACCATTGTTTTTTGCAGTTAATTATTTTATTTTTTTTGGTTTTCGCAGTTGTTTTTTTTTTTTTTTGCATTTGTTGCTAATAATACATTCTTATTTAACCCAAAATCACCCAATTATTAATAATAAATACTAATCAATTAAAAAAAATTATGTTAATAAATAAGTTATAGAAGTATTTAAAAAAATCTATTATTAAATTTCAAAAAAAGAAATTTGTGGCAAGTAAAAAGGAATTTCAGCTACTTTTCAAAATAGAAAGTAACTTTTTTTTTAAGAGTAAATAATATCTGTCAATTAAAGCGCATCTCTCAAAATTTAATATCTTCCAATTAATTATTAATTGTAATAAAAAAAAAAATTAGCTGCTCAGTTTTATAATTATATTTTTTTCAAAATAAATTATTTAAGCAATTAGTCCATTTCCACCAAGAGTTACTGTAGGAGGAGTAGTAGTAGTAGTAGTAGAATATAAGCAAGAATGTGCACCAACCTATACAGTTTCCCTTCGGACAAGAAATCCTAGGACTGGGTGAAGTGGAACTAGAACCCGCTGGAACCTGCGCTAAAGTCGTACTGTGAGCTTTGACCGGAACTTTTTCACCGTTCACCGTGTTTATATTAGTTGCCATGTTGTTTTGAGGTCGATCCGGGTCTTCACGAGTTCCAAAAAGTTCCATTTGCCAGTTGGTAATTGAAGCTACATTTTGTCCAAAATAATGAAAAAGTAATTAAAATTTTAATCAACCCCAAAAATCGGTTTTCACTCTATTACTTAAATGAAATTTCATAATTTCCGAAGAATTTACAAAATTAAATTTTGAAATTATTTTTTTAAATATTTTTATAATAATTTGATAAATCTTAAATGATAAGTCTACTTGCATTCATAACTTTTAACTTTATATTAAAACCTGAAATTTTGTTTAACTCAACGCCCTTTCGCAATAAAAATAAATAAATACCTCAAAATCAAAATAAAAGAAAAATTAATATATATATAATTAATATATATTAATATTATTTTTGGTTACGGTTAAGATACCACCTTTTAAAATTGACAATTAAATAATTGCGTGCTAAAACAAAACCGAACAAAACAAATAAAAAAAATCAAAATCTATTAAAAATTAGTATTAAAAACCAATTAAAAAAAAGTGAAAGAAAGAAAAAGAAGAAGGATATTTGTGTAAAAAGCTTAGTAATCAAAAACTCGAAAAGGATGCATGCAAAATAATAAACGAGCTAAAATGAAATCCTAAGCCAACCTTAACCAAAGAAGGGGAAGAATGGATGGTGGTTTCTTGCCTGAGTTGCTATGTCGACCCTGAGAAGCTGAGTGCGAGGAGGAGCCTGCAAAAGCAGGAATAGGTGAGACAGCGGCAGCCCTTCCGGCATACGGAAATACAGAAGTGGTAATAGCGGTGGTGGTAGTAGTAGTAGATTTAACGTAAGAGAATTTGGAATTGAAAGGATTAATAGTAGAAGAAGTAGTAGGAGGAGGATAAGGAGTAGTGTAGAGAGTGAAAGGAATATGAGAAACGGGTCTTTTAGGAGGTCTTCGAGATCGATAGTAAAATGTTGGGGGGCGCTTCGCGGTGGTTGTGGTGGCAGTGGTATCCAAGCTGGATGAAGTGAGAATCCTTCCTGGTTCCTCGTTCGTGCCGTGCAACACGAGAAGCCAATCTTTCAATTTTGCTTTTCCTGTATATACGCGTACACAACAAACAAAAATTCTCTCCTGCAATTTTTTTTCAGTATTCTTTTTGGCTTTATATTTTCGTCTGTCTTTATTAATAACTACGAAGTGATATTCAAACTTTGAAAACTGCAGTAACATCAATTATTTCTACTTTACGTTAAGTTCTGATCATTAATCTCTCTTAAAGATACCCAAACAGTTTCGGGTTTCTGCGTGGTATTCTCATTTGTGAACTCCCTAGTACCGAACTTTGTTTGGGAAGACTGTTCAGAAACTTGGATAATTTTGGAGGAATTTGAATAATAGTTTGAAGAGAGCATTAATGATTTGAATTTACACAGTGTTATTCTTGCAGTCTTTCAACGTTTGAATAATACCTCGTGAGACACCGATTAACAAAAACATTTTTTTTTTGAATATATTTTTAAAGATCATCGGATGTCACGATCAACACATACCACATACGAAAATACTACTACGTTATGGGGAGGGATTTCAAAATGTAATTGAAAGAAGATAAAAGTTAATGCATGCCAGAATAAGAAATGTTTCAAGAAGATGAAAATGTGCGTGCTGGTTTAGGAGGAGAGAAAAAAAAAAGAAATGTGATTAGTTGGAAAAAAATAATAATGCATGAAACAACATGTATCACAATATGAAAATGCTTAATTAAAAACAATCGTGGAGCAATGTTTAATTATTTTTTTTACCATTTGTGAACAAAAATATAAATGCACCAATAATACTGAATTCACACCCATTTTTCCATATTTGATAGCAACAGAGAAAAAAATAATTAAACATTCTTATAGATATTCAACAACAAACATTCACAAAAACAAGGAGCGTCAATTTAAAATTATTTACGCTTAAAGAATTAAAAAATGAAAAGCTAAAATTACCTTCGTAGCGACCTTCGTTGTGAATCTCGAGCATCCACATGCCGTTTGGATTCTCTCCCCAATTGTGAACTGTCATAAAAGGCCAGTTTCGAAAGCCAGCCGTTGATGCGTCGTGTGGTCGGATATCCAATAAGTTCGATCTACAAAAAGAAAACGTTTTAATCTCGAGTTCGAGAACTCAAAAACGGTTAAATTGAAAACCAGCCTTGTGCCAGCAGGAGACTTCAAATACATCTTGAGATCTCCTCTTCTCGATGCAGAGAGAGTGATTTTAGCTTGAACGTGTTCGAGGTAGCGAACGTTGTTACAACTCACATACAGCGTTAAAACTACTTTACTTTTAGCTGGAATTAGTCTAAAACGGATAAAATAATTAATATCATTATCATCATTACATTTTTGTAATATAAAAAAAATGTGTTTTTACTTATTATTGTAAGGTGCCTGCTGTTCGCAAGACAATTGGGAGGAGACCGACGTCCAATTTCGAGCCAAATTTACCATCGCCGCTGCGTCCATTAGACCATAACCAAAAGAATGACTAACTGAAATCATAGCAAAGATGATAATCAACAACTTTCACTTGCTAGAAAGAGCTCGTAGCATCAGAAAACCCTACCGTTTCGTCCGATTCCATTCGTCTGCCAATCCGTAGCCTTTAAATTTGCAGGCCTCGCCGTCCGAACAACAATGTGTTGCATATCTCTCCAGCTGAGTTTAGGATTGACTTGCAAAGCAAGTGCGCAGATTCCAGCCGCAAGTGGAGCAGAAGCCGAGGTTCCAGTGTGAGTAGAGGTACAACCATGATGTAAATCGGTGGTCACCTTCAAAAAAACGTTTATTAATCTCAACCACGCAACAAAAAATAGTTCTGTAATTTTTCACTAACCACTTGCTTCTCTCCGATGGAACCGCTGCTATAAGTCGTGGCTAAAGTTGACGAACAAGCTTCGGAATACCAAGGAACTAAACCGTTTTCCGTGGCACTGCTAATAGACAAGGTCCAAATACTGTTGGTGTAACCGTCACAATTACAATTATCACGTTCTCGACCGCCGTTGCCAGAAGCCCAGATAAAAATCGACCCTAATCCATCTCGACCCTGCTCAATACAAAACCATTTACAATACCTGTATAAATAAAGCATTCAGAATGAGAAAATCGTTCACAACCTTTAAGATTCCTTCTTGAAAAGCTCTGGAAGCCAATTCTCCGGGTCCGTCAACGGTTTTCCCGTCGTCGTCCGGACCCCAACTGGCGCTGTAAATGTGGATATGTTGAGGATTTAAACTCAGGGACCTAGCTTCCACCGCATCCGTCACGTCCCCATCTAACATACGAACACCTGCGAACCATACAAATACGTTCAAAGTCTTTGAAATTGAATTCAGAAATGAAAGAGAAAACCTCCGACGCTGGCTTCATAAGCGATCCCCACCGCACAAATACTGTTGTTGGCATCAGCCGCCACTTCTCCCGCACATCTCGTTCCGTGTCTACAAAATACAACAATTTTTTTTTAGTTTATTATTCAAAACTATTAATATTAATCAGATTAAACTTTTGAGAAATGTCACAATTCATGACGCATTTTCGGGAAATAAACTCTACCGGTATTATTTTATAAGTTCAGGAAATATTTGCTATTTTTAAGAAAATCATTACGGTATAATTTTTGAAAACCTCTTTCTTATTTTTACTAAATCTCGTTAGAAGGAAACTTAATCTCGCTTATTCGGGATTAATAAATCTTAAAGGGTGTTGCAGGAGAAAGTGTTATTAACCTGTTGGAGTCGACGAAATCGTATCTGGGTTGAGGATCATCGTCGTGGTTGTTGACATCGTAACTGGCCATTGGATCCTTTAAAAATTAATGTAAAAAAAATGCGTAAAGATACAGTAAATAAAATAATTAGTGTGAAATTTTACATAGTTTTGTTTGATGTCCGGATGATCCTTCTCTAACCCGTCGTCTAAAATGGTGATGACTACTCCTTTCCCCGTTAAGCCTTGAGCCCAAGCCGCTTCCACGTTCATGTCCAAGCCGTTGCCTCGGTTCTGAAATCAACAAACAAAAATTAGTCACAATTATTGATTGCATCACACTATAAACATTACAAACATTGACTGCAAAACCCACACAAAACTCAAAAAGTCAGCAGTCATTAAAATTTTAAAAATTATATTCATTAAACATCTAAAAGTCCTCTCCTAAAGCCCAAAAAGTCCCCCAACCGAGCAATGTCTAAGGGCTACCTTTCATTTTTTATTAGAATTTGGTGAAGTTTTCTAAAGTTTGATAAGTTTATCAGCGCTTAGTAAAAGTTTTAATGCTACGTAAATATTTATTAGATTGTGAGAAGTTAAGGAGTGTTTTAAAAGCTACCGCAAACATCCAAAACCGCGTTCTAAGAATCCGTTTATAACGAGGGACTTCTGTAAACAATAATTATTATTGATAAAAAAAAATTTTTTTTCGGCCATAAAAAAAAAAAATTTCTCATGTAAAATGAAAGGAAAGGGTTTAGTAACTCGGTTTAGTGCGCTAGTGAAAAGTGACAGATTTACGAGCTAATAAAAGGTCAAAGGAAACTTTTTAAAGCACAAAAATTTGAATGAAAAAAGGACATTTTTTCCCCCTAGACATCTTCTCTACTGTACAGTAGGCGCACCTTAAACTTTTTCTTTCCCCTTTTTTTATTTTCCTTTCACATTTTACTTTTTTATAAAAAAAAAAAAATTTCAGTCGCGACTAAACTTTTACACCTAATTTTTTTTTATCCACTTTTCGTGAATTAAATTTTAGACGACGCTTTTTTTCTACTCTTTTGAGCAAAAATATATATAGAAGCCCAATAAAAGTACCGTAATATATGCCAATTGAGCGGCTCCCTCAAACACACATTTACATACACATAATATGCAAATTGGAAAAGGGTTTTCCCATCCTTCCCTTTTTTTATTTAGTTTGTGGAATAATAAAAATAATAAAAACCCTTTTAAAATATTCTTTTTTTTTTTTTTTTTTCATTGAAAATAGAAGCGAAATATAAAAAGAATTCAATGAAATTTCGCTACCTTTAAAGTGAACGACGATCCATTATAATTTTATTTCGTTGCCGCTCAATTTCCTAATCTAGATCAAAAGATTTTAATCTTAATTTCAAGTTTTGGCGACAATAAAAAAAATAAAAGATTTTTTCTCGCTTTCACTTAATGCATAACTATTCAAACCAGGATCACCCAACAATTATTGTCTACTTTCTTTCAATCTACACGGTCTTCGTAAAAAAAAAAGCGAACCCAACTGAATGAGCACATGTATTTTATCCTCGTTTGGTCTCAACATTGCATTGACTATACAGTAATAGCATCAATGACTTCGTATCATTCATTGGAGCACATCTTCAAAATTCCAGACTTAAATTAGGAAGACTACAAAATATGGGGTGTGATGCGAGAAAAGGTTTACGAGACAAAAGACCGAGAGATGGAAGTGATTGTATGCGGGAGGAGGCAGAGAGAGTGTGGATGAAGTTGTTGTGTTGTCTAGTGAGGTGGAAGAGCATAGTGAATGGGTCTAATGCTCGTGTTGAGACCGGAAGAAGATATTTTGAACGCAGAATAGAACAATTACATATTAAAAAAGTGATTAAAGTAAAGTTTTTCCATGTGTCATTCAAATATTTACATTATTAAAAGGATTTCATACGAATTCAGTTGGGTCCGTTTTTTTGCGGACGCCATGTACAACATTCTAGAATCTAGATCAATAGCATTAGTTCAACAAATTGAGATTAGTATAAACCGAAGATTAAATAAAACGTTTAGTATATCAAACAAATCAAACTTTTTTTAGTGGCCACCCTTAAGCTGCTTATCCCCAAAACAGCGGGAAACGTTATATCGGAGACACGCTGCAGCGGAGTTTCGTCTTTCCCCAAAGTTTATTTGATTTGACAAAAGCATTTTTTTTTTCTCTCTCTCTCTTTCGATCAATAAATAATATTAACTTCCGGTTCTCGCTTTGGTATTTAACCTCCAGTTCTCCTCCTAGGGCTTAGGGGGTCTTATAGCTGGTGCAACGGAGAGGGTCACGAGCGAATAAATAATTGCTCGTTTGATCGCTATTTTACGAGATTTTCTCCCGGCTTCGTTATCGATTTCCTCAGCTAATAACAATGATAATTATCGATCGGCTGCTGCGATAACTTCCTCCCACTCCCACCCACCCCTCAACGTACGACACGCCCACTTTCCCAAATTCAATCGGCGGCTTTCAAAGTGGAGAAATTAGGTACAGTATTTCTTTTCGCGTGTCGTCGAGGGGATAATAAATCTTGCTTAACGTTAGCGTATATTTCGTTGTAATGCACGCTATTTTATTTATTTATGGAGGAAGAGAGGGAAGGTCCGACAATTACATAAATTCGATTACTTTATCGGGTTTTTATCGATTACTTTTTTCTTGTGTTGCCTGCGTGTTTTGAGGCCGAAGAAGGATAATATTTCAACAAACAATATAACAAAACAAAACAATTAAAATAAAAGTTTTTCCATGTGTCATTCAAATATTGACATTATTAAAAGAGATTTAATACGAATTCAGTTGAGTGCATTTTTTTTTGTGGACGCCGTGGACTCTGCCGGCAATTTTTATTTTATAAATTATCGGAATTCGCTAATTTGCTTACGTGAACTATAATAAAAGAAGCGGAACTTGCCAATCAAGTTGATTAACATTTTTTATATAAAGCTTTAATAATAATTGTCACGCCAATAGCTGAAACGTCAATTCGAAATTTGCTTTCGAAGAATGGAAACTTCCTGTTCGTAACAACGAGTTCTATTCTTCACTTCAATTTGTCTCTTACTTCCGGCTACACACAATGTAAATTTTTTTTTTTCTCTCTCTCAAACAAATCCGGATTTAACATTTTTTATGTCGGTTCTGTTTTGAAATATTTAGCGTAAAAGTAGGCGTTTCGTCGTACATATAATTGATACTTAAATTTAGATTAGTATTTGAGTGGGGGAACAAATGACATTTTAATTCCTCGTTCTATCCGCGGTAGATTTGTTTTTTTACTTCTGTATTATCAGACCAAAGCACAACCGTGATGAGAGCAAAGGATTTAAGGAATCAAACACTAAACTCGAGCACTTAATGAGGCCGCAAAATGATTGTAGAATTTGTCCTCTTCTTCACCTACTCACGCGAAAATATCAGTGAAGAGTTGCAAATGCAGTACCACCGTTGGGACCAACTAAAAGTGCTTTTCAAATGGAGCAAATAGAATTTTTTTTTTAAAAAAAAAGATATATAGGTCTACAGTATATAATTATTATTTTTATGGTACAGTATTAAAATTGTAATTGTTGTGGCTTTTGACCTTTTGATTAGAATTGTATTGTTATAAATTGTAATGGCGTATTAGAAGTGTATCTATTGAAACACACTCCAATCCAACTCACTACATCATTATCTCTCACTGCGCACCATCTCACTGCTTTTCAAATAGAGACCTCCATTGAAAATGGGACTTAAAAAATTATCTTGTAGTAAAGGTAGTCCACTATTAGAGGTGCATGGGAAAGTCAGAGAGCGGTCTCAAAACGGAAAGTGGTTTTGCGTAGAGGTTTTATTTTTGCAACTTCTCACTACATATTAATATAATTCACTTCATCGAAGATTGAGAAACGGTGAATCGGGGTTCCGCTAAACTCCGCGCCTAATTAGAAGAAAGTGGTTGAGGAGTAATAACGGCCCCTAACGGACATTTCCAAGACAACCGCCGCTACAATTTCCTGCCTCCCAAAATTAATCATCTTTAAGAAGATCATTTTCTATCTCTCCGTCATTCTTATAGCATCATTGTCTCTCTCTCTCCCTAGAACCGACTCCTTCCTCATCACTCTGTCTCTTACTTCACCACTCTGGGATTCTCTATCTCCATCACTCTGTCCAAAACTGACCTTCTCCATCTCTATTACTCGTTCCTCCTATCTCTCCATCATTCTAGTTCGCTCTCTTTCTCCATCTTCACTCTCCATAACTTTCACTTTCTCCATCGTTCCTGGGGGGGGGGGGGGGGTCTCCCGGAGTGACCTGGGTGATGACCTCCCCTCCCCCTCCTCGAACGAGATAAGACTTAATTGAGCTATTACGTCTTGTGTTTCGAAGAAAATCTAAGCGAACATTTGAAAATAAATCAGTGGATAACTCTGCAAAAAATTTTTTTTTTCCGATGTACAACTTAATAAATGTCATCTGCACACGACGCACGTACTTAACATCCGGCGCGCAACACGAGTTTCTAAGACTGTCGGAGGTACAACGACTTGTACGGAATATAAACGCGGCGGTTTTGTCTCATCTTTATTCCAGATTTTCATTTTGATTCGTCTTATCAAATATCTTCTCCAGTGATTTTCTTCTTCTCTCTCTTCTTAATATTTTTAATCTTACAATTTTAAGCAAAGCATTTTCTTCATCTTTACCAACGCCGCGCTATTTCGTCTTATTGGAGTTGTATCGCGACTAAGAATTTCGTGTTTTATTTCCTGTTCCTTTCGTCTTATCTAAGTAATTTTTTTTTCTCTCTCTCCCTTTGAAGAGATAAAAGCAGAAGTGAATTGAAAAAAAAAGCTCACCAGGCGGCGTATAAATGGCTTAATTAGGAGATTGGGTGGCGGTGGGAAGGGATATTGTTGTTTACACCATCCATCATCAACGTCGTCTGCTTTTTTTCTCCCGTTAAAACTCGCCCGATTCCATCCCACTACCCCCTTATAGTAAAATGCATAGTAACCAAAAAAAAATCTCGTACTTGTTCGTTTTGCTATGGAAAGTCTGGTTCGCAATAGTAGCAAATAAACGCTCAAATAAGAAACCTCACTATACAGTACATACTGTATATATATATCGGGTGGCGCAAAAAAAGTGGGACCCCTCTTGAAAACTTGCAATATAACCAAATTATGTTTTTGGC
>JAQGAZ010002878.1:0-14572 GCA_034692225.1 Polydesmus complanatus
TGCAGTAACTACAAGTTCTATCTAAAATAAGTTCTATCATCACAAACTACCCGCTAAATAATCACTCTAAAGGCAAGTATATAAAAAAAAACGACAACATTAATCTGGAAAAACATTCTACCCAGCCAAATAGAAGTGTCCGTGCAATCCAATGCCATTTATCTCCTCCACCATTTATCCCATTCCATTGAACGTCGCAAATTTAAAGCAAGCATTATAACATTGAAAACAAAAACTAGCGCAACCAGCATGCGTTTAATTAAGTTAAATAAGTTTGGCCTACCTTGACTCGTATTACGTTGACTTTTAAAGTTGACAGTCAATACTCCGCAAATCCCAAGTTGAATATCTCTATAAAAAGACTTCCTCAAACTGGATCTAAAAACAGAAAAAGAAAAACAAACCATTAAAAATAATTTACTTTTTAGATTAAGAGAAAGACTCAAAATAAAAATAAAAAATTGAAGAAATAAGTCATTGTGAAAAGCAGGGATACCGCATAAACAACAAGAAAAACAGAAAAAGATCGTTAGAAAAAAGCGAGAATAGGCAACGGACAAACAGAAATTAAGAAGAAAAGCGTTGGCAAATAGACAATACAGTATCGCGTTCGTTAAGCTGAAAATATTAAAATATAGTTGGGTGAAGAGAAATCAGAGAAGAAAAATAAATAAAAGTGTGTGCGTAAATAAATAGGTCATGTTCGTTGTAACGACATTAATTTTCATCAAAAATGCAAAGTCCATTCAACGGTATTTCAACCCCCGCGGGCTCACCATTTATTCTATTTTCTAACCTGGTTTAATTATTTAATATGATTTCAACCCACCTTCGGCTATTATTAATAAAAAACAAACAAAATTTCACAGAGTTTAATACTCGTTACGCTAAATTTCCACAATCATAACAACAACAAAGACTTACCCGATATCATAATTTATGCCGCATTGTCGGTTCTGGTGGCGACCTGCTGGGGGTACATTAGGATTCCTCGAGTTAATTCTTCGCACTAAATAACTGTCAATGTTTCTTTTTGATGTTAAATTCATTAATTCAAACAAATGCAAATGTTTTGGACATAAGAAGACACATTGAAAATATCTATTTTCATTTTTCACTACATCGACGAGAACTCCAACAAAGCAGCCATGACACATCATCCTCCAACGCGCATGCGCATTACATTTTCTGTTTTAATTATAATTTTGTTTTTATTATTGAAAAAACGCTATTATAGTGCGCTACTAAAAATATTTTAATATTAAAAATAAATTTATTTTTATTTTTAACAAAATCAATTTTTTTAAACTAGATTTATAATTTTTCTTTTCGTGTTCTATTTTTGGTTGTCATGGCAACCGTATACCGCAAAGCCATCTAGCGCCATATTTTACGCGCCAAAGTTTAAATACTGTACTGTATTAATTTTGTTAGGGAAGCAGTTAACGCGCGTGTTAAGGCATATAATTATAATAGTCCATTATCTTAATTTAATTGGCCGAAATTTAAGAGATTTCGTTGAATTATGACAATCACATCCGCGCTGGGTGTTAAACAAGAGCCTCTTTAGCTCAGTGGTAGAGCACTGGTCTCGTATATGAAAGAAAGTTAACCAGGGGTCGTGAGTTCAATTCTCATAAGAGGCAAACGTTTTATTTAAAACATAATGGCCACTGTTTACAATTTTTTAACAGCTTAGTTTTAAATTATAATGTAAATAATAATTATTATAGTGCAGTCAAACATTTCACAATTTAACGCATGAAAACTTGCTAACTTTTTAAGTTTCCAAAAAGGGATACCAAAGCTGCAGCAAAATAATAAAATTTAACACAGCTCTCTGCTCGAGCGAAAAATTCGGTCAGAAAAACAGGAAAAATTGAATCTACATATTTTATAAGTTATTTTCTGAATAATTGTTATTTAGCATGTTTTTGGAGGGCTTGCTAAAAGTTACAAATTTAGCAAGTCTTCAGCTGAATAAAGACTATACTCAAGACAGATCAGGTTGCGCAATGTATCCTATTGTAAGCATTAAAATAATGTAGCTGAATGTTAGTTAAGCTGATTAAGCAAAAGTTTTCACGCTGACGTAAAGCAAAAAGAGAATGATAAAGACAAGAGTTGAATGACTTCTACTCCATTTCTCCCGCATAAATGTTCAAATGAAAACTCTGTTTCGACGTGAGGTTAAGTTGTGGCGGCCTCCGGTAGCGGATCGAGGAATATCGGTTTCAAAAATGTAGCTTAATACTAGTACAGTATTACAGTATTTTAAAACACATTTTTAAAGGATATGTAATAAAAGTTGATATTAAAAAACCTTTAATTTTTAAAAACTGTCGTTTTAAGCCTTATTTTAGTGTTTCAATGTTTTTTTTTAAAAAATAAAAGTTTAAAAAAAGATGCCGCCTCCCGGGATCGAACCAGGGACCTTTAGATCTTCAGTCTAACGCTCTCCCAACTGAGCTAAGCCGGCTCCACATGTGTGATATTAGCAATCGATAATACTTATCAATAATCTGAACGGCTTCCCTTTTTTTAAAAAAAATAATACAGTGTATTACAGTGCATGTATCGCTTACTTGAAGCTTAAGGTACTAAAACTTTTAACGTAAATTATATTTTATCGTCATCGGAAAAATTGGTGAATTGGTAATTTTTATTTTAAATAAAATAATAGAAAAGCTAAACCTATCCCAAAAATATTCCGCGCCCCCAAAAAATGCATTGTTTAACTGGTCATTTTTACAATTCGTAATTTTGCTCAAAAGATAGAAACTAGCGTAAACAAAGTTTTAAAAAGATAACCTGCCAAAAGGTAACCATGATTCGCCCTTAAATGCATAGCTGATAAAATAAATTCGCTGAAGAGATAAAGTTTTTTAAATCCTCTTTGGTAGCCCCGGCCACTAATAACGTTTCCCAATGCCTCGCAAAACATTCACCTGGCTCTTTTTCATTAGCCTTCTGTTTTTTGGGAATGCACCTAGTTTTTAAAGTAAAAATACAGGTACTGTATGTTTTGCAATTTGCAAGCGTAAATATATTTATATAAATTATATTGGCTTAATCAAAAATAATACGTTTTATTAGAAGGGAATGTGGGATTCCAAATTCTTGTTTACATTCTGAACCAAGCATTCGACGCGCTCATGTGTTTGTTATTCATTGTTCGTGTGCGTGGAACCTCGTAAAATGTGTTATTTAATAAAACTTGGAGGATTAGATTTCGGCGAAAAAGCGAGCAATAAAAATTTGCGTTGAAAGGGAAGAAATTGGTAGCACAAAAAGCGGAATTAATGGCGAATTTGCGTGTGTGACAAGCGTTACAACGGCAATTATCGACTGATTAACCGCCTTCAAACATGACGTGCAGCACGATAAATGTTTCTTTTATTGCCAGTAAAAGCTTTTTTTTGTTTTGTTTTTTTTTGTTCACGCGTTTACCTTTGCGGATCGCGGAATGTACTCGTCTGTTTCGTATTGACTCATCCCCGATCATCCAGAGTCAGTGAGTCGGTGACCATGTCGCGTCCTCACACCGCGGCCGTTGTCCCGTATCGTAGGACAAACACCGCCTACCAGTTGTCCAACACCATCCAACCACCCCATTATCATCATTACTACCACAGTCTGATCCACGGAAATGACGACGGAAGTAGAAGCGGGCACGGAAGACAGCGTATCGCTACTTTTCAACCCATGGATATCGCGTCCTACGCTAAGTTTTCGCCTTCCGATTGGCTCAAGCATAACGAAAACAAATACACAAATGCCGAGGCCAATAGGAACTTATCCCTTAAGCTGAGAGGAGAAACGGCTTCCCTATTAAGGTTAATTAGTTTATTTTTTTAAAAAAAAATAATTGTGAAAAAATAGGTGTTTCAATGTTTACCTTTTTTAACATTAAATTTTAGAAGCATTTGTAAGTTAAATTTATCAACTAAATGCTTTTCATTAAATCTTTCATATTAAAAACGAACGTTATGAACGTTATTGAATCCCTCTTAATTGCCTCTTTCCCCCCTCTTTTATGTAACTCACTTATAAACATCGAAAACTCTGCCTGGCTTCAGACATTATTTTTAAAAAATAAACAACAATTAAGCAATAAAAAGTCCATTTTCTAATAAAAGCCGACTTTTAATTACTAAGCAAGAGCATAATAGTTTAATATGGTAATAAATATACGGTATGTTATTTTGTTTACATAAACTCCCTATTATGAACCGCCACTTTCCATTAATAATAACGATTACATCAACAACCTTTTGGTAATAATTTTTGATCACCTCTCTTTTCCTTGTCATGCTGTCAACTGCTGATAAACAAAAAAAAAAGCCCCACCTCAAACCATATAAAAAACATTTGACCCCCACCAACCTCATCTCTTGTTAAGATACTTTAAATCGCGTTTTAAATTTTAAAATTGGAAAAATTTCATGACGGCAAATAAATAACGATTTTTAATTGGTCAGGGAGACGGATGAAGTGACGGAATTCGGACTGAAAGAAGTGGGTAAGCGAATCGGCGAGCGAATAAACGATCTTTCGTTCTGGAGTTACGAGTTGAACGGAGAGATCGATAAGTTGTTAGTGGAGACCAATAACCTGGCCGAATCGAAGCGGAAGTTGGTGAAAGCCGCAGCCGATACCGAACAACCGCTGCGAGTGGCTCAGGAATGCCTCTATTTCCGGGAAAAAAGAACCGCCATCGATTTGGTGCACGACAAAGTGGAGCAAAGTCTCTTAAAAGTTTGTTATTCTGATTTCTCCCCTAACTAATTATTTTGACTTTAATCTTAATTATTATAATTAATTAGGAAATTGAAATAATTAAGAAATCGCAACGCGTGATGAACGAATTGCATCAACAAGTTCAAAATCAATTAGAGTAAGCAATGTTTTTCGTTTTTTAACGGAATTGATTGAAATATTGATTTTAAAATGATGTAATTACGTTTTTAGAAACAACAGATCAGCTCAACATCGGCTAGAGCAGGACTATCACAACAAACAAGACGCTTTCAATATTGATAGCAATTGTCACGTGCTGAGCACGTCCTCTACGGCTTTGGCCTATCATCAAGGCATCGAGACTATCGATAAAAAGTGAAGCAATTGTTCTATGTCCATTTTTTTAAAAGCTATTCGATTGATTACGTTTTTTGTTGCAGCGTGAGCGTGCCTAGTACATGGGCCGACCACTCCAACCACAATATCCAGTGCTCGCAGATGGAAAGAGCCGCTTCGGCTCGTCTTCGAGCAGAAGTGGACTCCCTAATCAGCAGTTGCGCTACCGAAATCTGGTTAGCCGGCAATAACGTGGACGCGGCACTGTCTGAACGAGTGACGGAAGTGGATGAAGCCAAAAGACGATTGCACATTCACCGCTCTTCGGTAAAAAATAATACACTCAGACCTGCGCTTTGAATCCTATTCTCAGTTATTAAGATTCAAAGCAAGGTTCGAGTGTGCGCAAAAACTAGTGTCTATTACGATTTATTAACGCCAAATTTGATTTTAGGTGGCGCAAGAAATTGAGGAATTGCAGCGTTACATCGAATTTATAAGACAAGCCATTCACAGCAAAATTAAACCGCTTCAATTGGCCGAAACTCGATTGGAATCGAGAACTCATCGACCCAACATCGAATTATGCCGTGATCCGCCTCATCTCAGGTTCAAATTAAAAATCGAATTAGTGTACTATTACTTTGCGGTTTAACTTGTTCCCTTCCGCGTGTAGATTGGTTCAAGAGGTTCAGGAGCTGCACGAGAGTATGTCGAAGCTGGAGAAGAAATTGAGAGAAGCCGAAAACACGCTGCAGGAACTCTTTTCCATCCGTTCGGAACTGGAACAGGAGCTGAAGGTGAAAGCCAATTCCGTGTTTATCGACAGGGAACAATGTCAAGGACTAAGGAAAAGCATGCCCTATAGAGGACCACCCGAATAGGTCGCACTAGTTTGACTACCGTACGTACACAGGAAAATGCATTGCTTGTTTTTTAATTGTAATTGAGTTGTGATTGTTTTTAATGGAGTGCACACTCCCATTTTCTAGGTTTAAATACTCAATACAGTATAGTGTAAAACGCAGAATAACATTATTGCAAGCTTTAGCCACGATCTCTATATGCTTTAGCCAAGTAAAAACTAATCCATTAACGTTGCACTTTTCAACAAAAAAATTAATCTGTTACTTATGTATTAAATTGTAGTTATTGCTCATTAGATAACTATTATTGTTATTGTTTATTAATGATGTTGTTACATTTCTCACATTTTTATAACTCAGAGTTAGTTTAAACTGCATTAAATAAAATAATAAAAAATAATTAAAATACTGTAATACAAATTTTGGAATTTCCAATTTTTTCATTCTTATACGAATTAAAAGAAACTGTAAACAAATTCAAACAACATTTTTAAACGTAAAAATGTAATATTTTTCTAAACTTGCAAGTAGAAATTCGCGTTTGGTTGAAGATGAAAGTTTATGTTTCGCACCTGACCTTATAAGACCAAAATAAGATAACCAAACAGAAAAACTATGACGAAAATGTAGATAATTTTGCTCAACATTATCAAAGATGTTTTATAATATTAACGAGTGTTCACAACCAAAATATATTTCAAGAGAGATGCGAGAGAGATGCAAGGACACGAGGGATGCCCAACACGAGCCCCTCGCTCTTACCTCCATCTCACACCTCATTTTTGTACATCTGGCGATGATTCACTTCCGCCCAGATGTTGATGACAGAGATGGACAGTAACCACATGGCCACTCTTTAACCACTGCCCTAATTTATGCGAATGGGCAGTGGACCAGTGGACATTTCGGACGACGTCCACTGGCACACCCACGCTAACTATTAGGGTGGAGTGTGGTGAAGAAAACCGAAAAACTTTCAAGATAAAGTTAGTTAAGAGTTTTCTTTGCTAATTTTTTTTTCTAAATTCCAATCTTCGCGTTTATTATTGCAAGAAAGTGGAATTACCGAGGAATAAAAAGCTAATTCAAAAAATACCTCAGAATGTTCAGAATAGAGTTTCCTTATCCCAGGTTAGTACATTTAATTTAATCCTAACGAATAACCAAAACCTGCGCCGGCTAAGCCCCCAGCCCATCAGCGGCGGGCCTAACCCCAGGATTCCTAGTGTTGAGGGTCGGAACTCAACTGTTCATTCCCTCCTTCGCGGTGAAGGGACTTTCGCGGTCTCTCGCGATCCTCCATTGGTACAGAGTGTGTTACAAATTTAGTTTTACGCAAATTTTATTTACTGAAAATCTATCTTCCCCCATCTCCATTTTAAAATTATGCAAATGCTTCTTTCAGCCTAAAAAAAGAAGCTTTTCTTCCTCATTTTTTTTCAATGAAGGACAATAATAATTGTACGATTGTTGCGCCAAAACACTCAATGCGGGTTAATGTGGATGGTTGTCAAGTACATCTTCAACTAATGCCACCTAGTGGTGCTTCACCACCACCGAACAACGTATAATGTGGGATTTTGAAGAGTGAAAAGAGGCATTTCTATCCACCACCATCTCTACCCACATTCACCATCAAAATAAAAAATAAAAAAGTTTGAAGATTCTTTTTTTTTTCTCTCTCTCTCTCTTCTTCCACATCTTCTAAAAATAAAATAGAAGGAGAAAAAAAAAATTCGATCACAAAATTGAACAAATTATAACTATAGGTAAAGAAAATTTGACGCATTTTCCCACGAAAAACGAAAACAAAAAAAAAATAAGAATTCCAAAATTTTTAAATGAAAAAAAAAAAAAAGAGAGTGTAAGGTGATAACCTTCCGACGTTTTTAAATGAACCAATACAGCTTACCATTTTTTCGGTGGTAGTTTTTGTTTTTTCTACTTTTTTTTTTATTTTCTCCTTTCGCTTTTTATTACTTCTTTCTTTTCGCTGCTAAACAGGTAATAAACACACCAGAAAGAGAGAGGTATTTTGGTGTCTTATTTGATGGTTTTTGTCTTAGACGACGTCATCGACCGTGCGTGAATAAGAGTGAAATAAAATTGAAAATACTGTACATGTAATATAAAAAAAAATAATACAATATTATATTCTCTCTTTCTCTCTTATAATAAAAATTAAGTTTCCCACAGCGTATTTCGCACATTAAAAACGCTAAAAGCAGATGACACGTGTCGAAAGCATCGATCAATTCGTGTTTCGAGCCTTTTGTTTCGTCTCGGTTTGGAATGGGGGGGAAGAAAAATTGATTTGCATTAAAACCCGGTCACGTGACTTAAAATGGCGCCGGACACGTGCCGCACGAGGTTAAAGGCGGACGAGAGAAAACGGTTTTCGAGGTTAACAAAAGCCGGAAAAAGCAAATTCTTTTTCCCGTGTTTGCGATTCAATATTTTTAATTCCCCCTTTTCGCATTAATTACACTAATGGTCGATATTTGAGTCGTTTTATCAGCTGATCGAAACGACATTGGCCCCGGATTTAGTCGGCCTAGTTTCTGTTTTCCTTCGAAGAAGAACGGAGGAAGGAGAGTACTCGACCGCTCTTATCAGCAGATTTACTCAGCAATTGCTTTCTAATCGAGTGCAATTTTCGCAAATTAGTAATCTCAGTTTTGCAGGATGATTGGATGAATAATCTTTGTCGCAAGCGAAATACTTTTAACCAATATCCAAGGTTTAATCTTACAATTTCATTTTATATTAATTGATATTTAAAGCCCTTTTTTTATTTAAATTCTGCAATATTAAAACCTGCTTTAATCAGCTAATTTATAACTGTTGGGAATTAAAACTTTGAATAAACTGTTGTTTGTTTTTTTTTAAATAAATAACCAGTAAAATAAATGATTTTACCGGTATTTATTTAATTAATATATTTAAATGAAATTTACATTTTATTGAACCACAGTGGACACTTCTTTAAATTTGAAATTAAAGTATAATTTAAATTTTTGAATACCCCTACCGTATTATTTTCATTGTTTAATTAGTTAAATTCAATTATATCGGTTTAAAATATTATTTCCAATAACTCCATTAAGCACAATAAGTACCAATTTTTTGTATAAAAAAATAAATGTTAAACCATAAATATTTTCAAGTTAAATGGACAAAAGTTAAACATTTTTAGATTTCTGGATTCTGGGATTTTTGGGTAAAAATTGTTTTATCACTAAGTATCTCTTTTATTAATGATGTTTTCACTTATAAAAAGATTATCAATTAAATTCAATTATTGGATTCGTTTATAAAAATATAACAAAGCTTCCAATTAAATTCCACTTATCGCTATTAAAAGCTACGAATAAATGAAACTAAGCGTAAATTTTTCTTCTTTTTCTTCATAATAGTAATACCGGTACATGTACAGTATTACAAAAAAGCCAAAAGAAATCATTTTTTAAGTCGTGCGCAAAGGTTGAAGGGCCTAGACTGAGGTTTAAGGGCTCGGCCCAAGACCTTTACTTTCTCTAAGAGCCTTTTCGAGGGTCTTCAAAAGAAAGAAAAAGTGTCTCGACCGAGGTCTAGTGTCTGACCCTGGGACAACAACCTCCGCACCGCATAATACCGTCTGAACCCAACCTTTGCATTCAACTTTTAGCCTTCTTATTTGCCTAACATAAAAGAGGAATAAAAAGAAGGAAAAAAATTTGCAGTCTTCCTGATAACAAAAAAATTGAAAAAAAAAAAAAACATACCGTAAACGAGATACCGTACTGTGGTATTAAATATACTTTGCAGTAAAATGTTCTATACAACAAACTTCAAGAGATGGGCAAACTTGTTCGTTATAGTGAGACTCGATTAGGCCAAAAATCAAGCAACATTAAAAGAAATTTCCATTAAGAACTAACCAGTTTAGCATTAATTTTTTTTATGAATGTCCAACTTTTTTAATGGAAAATGTAAACTGGAAATTAACATTGAAACTTATTAGATTTCGTTATTTCATAAATTTTTATTGTATTGATCATATTTTACCAATTTTAAACTGAAAATGTGTTGTAAAAATTAATATTAAAACCTATTAAATTTCCACAATACAGAACTATAAATTTTCGTTGTATCGATCATGGTTTACCTATCTCAAAGCTTAAAATTTAGTAAAAATTAATATGTATTTTGTTATATTAAATATTTCGTTATATTGGTCGTATTTTATCGATTTTAAAACAAAAATTTTCAAAATTAATTTACACTTCGTTATACTGGAGGCCTAGCTACTTGTAATAAAAACTTTCTTGTATTGAGCATATTTTACCTATTTAAACTCAAACTTCGCAATACTAAATATTATGCCGTTGTATTGATCTAAAAATGCCGTGAAAATTAAAAATTAATCCTATTAAATTTCGTTAAACTAATCAAACTTTATCGTTCACAAATTGAATTTTTCGTAAAAAAAATTACCAAAAATTGTATTATATTGATCACATATTTTTTCTATCTTTCACTTAGAATATAGTGAACATTAAAGTCGAAACCTCCACAATTTCATCAAAAACTAGCAAACTTTATTATTAAACAAATCTAATCATTTTGTAAAACAGACTTTAATTCTGCGCAAATGTATCTTCATTAGCCACCCTTAAATAAATAATTAATGAGTTTCGAAACTCTGCTCTAATTAAACATAAATTAAGAATGGAGGGGTGTTCGCAAAGGTGTGTTTGTTTACATGTTATTTTTCGGGTGGCCTATGGGATTGAAGGTGAGCCGGGCACGTGACCAGGCCGGGCCGTTTTGTGAGAGGGAAAGCGCTGGAGGAGGGAGGCTTTAAGCAGGTGCTGAGTGTGTGCGTGGGACTAGCGAGCAAAGCTGTTTCCCACACTGCGAGCCTCGTTCACATTTCGAGCTGTCGATGGGGCGGTCAAAATAGGGGTGGTAGTTGCATCTATCAACATACCTCCTCCTCCTCTTACCCTCTGATTTAACCCCTCTTCATCGAACACAAGGAGGCTCGATCTACCCCCCCCCCCCTCGCCGCCTTCTATTATGCTTATCGTTCATCGGCTGATTAATTTCCACAATCGGCTAATTTATTTGTGTAATTGTACTAATTTATTTTATTATTTTTTGCGAAAGTTTAAATAATTTCGGTTTATAATTCACCGCTAATTGCTCGCTAAGTAAGGGATAATCGGTGAGAGAGGGGTATATTTTACCACAAAATACTACGGTATTTTAGAATTACGTCGGGAGTACATGTTATGTAAAACCTGTATAAGGCGAACCCTGTATAAGACGAAAACTTGTAAGAATGGAACAAAAAAAGTTATGAACGCAATGTTAAAATACTGTAAGTCTAAGGCGGAAAACCAGTCTATCTCGGAAACGGATATGAATTTTGACCACCAAAGTTATTATTAACACCGCTTAAAGCGGACAATAAAATAAATTTAATGTTTTATTATTATTATTACTGTATCATCATAAATATTTTGCAAAGAATTTAATCAAGTAGATAGTAAGCCTAATTGTCGATAGATTAGGCTTACTTAAATACAGTAATTTAATTTTATTCTACTTAAATCTTAATGAGTTTTTTATACTGTATTCGATGAGTCTCGAGTCTACTGTATTTAATGCGCCGTTAGAAGTAGATTGCACACAAGAATACTTAAAAGCCCCAAATAGCATCGATCTGGACCAATGAGAAAAGGGATGGAAGAGGGAGAGAACCCTCGGGAAAGCATCTTCAATGTGCAATTTAGCGTGTGCGTTTTATTTAAATAAAAATTGAAGATTATATTTTCTATGCTGTTCGTTTGTAAAGTTTTTCTGAAACTGATTTTACAAATACAGTTTGTAGTGCATGTAAATTAAAGCTAATACATGGATAAAATGGATTACTATTGAATCTATTAAGGTTCAATGATATGTTTACTAGCAATTTCTACTAGGAATATTTTAATTTTTTAAAAGCATTGTATATACCGGTAATTATTTTTGTTATAAATAAATTGTATGAAATTTCGAAGCGGCATTTAGTCCATTTTAAATACAGCCTACCGATATTAATTTCCTCAACAAAAAAAATTGATTTTCTAAGAAATTATACCCTGATAATTCCAAAAATTCGTTTACGAGGCATAAAAAAAAAATAGTTCAAAACAAAATACTGAAAATCGGAAGTATTCTCGAACTGCGCCTAAAAAAACAATCTCGAAAATTATAACTACCGGTACATGTAAAACCTAAAAAAATAATTCCCCTTAAACAATCTTTAAAAATAAATAGAACCAATTGCTTATAATTACCGGTAGCCTACCTTAGATTTCATTTGTTTAAGAATTTTAACTTAAGAAATTTTTTTTATTTTTAATCATAAAATTACATAATTTTCTACTCAAAAATCTCAATAGAATAAAATCTTATACGAATTTTGATTTTGAACGTTTCGCGAGCTAACAATAGATTAAAAGCAATAAAAATAGAAATTTTCATAAAAAAAGAAATCGTATAGTGGTTTTAGTGGATTAATAAAAATAAGGGAAACGCAAGGTGCAAATGTGAAAGTGTGAAGTATCGGTGTGCGAAGGTGTGTATTGTGTCTCCCCACGTGACAGAGTGCGACTCCCATTGATCACCTGATGCACACGTTAACCTCGGCCCTATAGTAGTCACCTGTGGCCCTGGGGAGAGAGAGAGAGATAAAGAAAGAGAGCGGAGAGACGGCTCCGGGGCCTTTCTCATGGCACCGGTAGTAGCGTGTCGTAAGCGTGGATCAGCTGAAGGCGGAAGTGGTGGCAGGTGGTAAGAGGTGGGGGGGGAAATGAACGAGGGACTTGAGGTCCTTTTTTACCTCGCTGACTAATTATAAAGCGAAACGTCTTTCCCACGCTTCTTTCGCGCCAAACACTCCGTCTTTTAGGTCACAACGTTACGATCGCGTATAATGCGAAATTTTGGTAAATAAAAGTGTCTAATATTTTGACCATGACGACGTAGAATTGCTACTGCGCACCAAACACTTTGCTACGCTCAATTTGAATGCGCAAAAAATATAATATCATATTATACACTGCATAATGTAAAAGATGCCGCGATTAGCGAGGAAGAGGAGGAAAATATGAAAAAATAAAAAACAAATATTTTTCATGGTAAAGATCGAATGTTTATTCGTAGGCGGATAAAATTATTATTAAATTTTTTTGAGATGTGAGGTAATGGAAAATGATGTAGCGCGGGTGTCCCTCGATTTACACGCTTAATTGGTTTTCACGAAAATTATGAGGATACAAATGGAATGACTGGGAAACGGTGAAAACCATGTCTTAAATGGATTTTTATGCAAATTTTGAGGAATTGTTTTTGCTTCCTTTCGCGATTTACCTACGGTGCAGTAGATAATCGCTTCGAGGAAAGAAAAAAAAAGTTCTAGAAAACCAGAACCGCTCGTAAAAAAAGGCCCAAGTTTAAATTTGGAAGTCAGATAATCCGATTCTTATAATATAATTAATATTTTTAAATTTCACAAGTTCCTTAGTAATTGAATTCTCGAATAGTATCGGTGTTCGTTACTAAATTTCATAATTATTTTAGATAATTATGTAGGCCTAGACTTACAGTAAGACAAAATTTTGTATCCATAGATGTGAACATGTGCAAAATGAAATAAAAATCGTAAGATTTCTGTGCTAAACTAATTAAAATGATTAACGGTATATACGTACAGTAATATTGATTTGTGAGTTTCATTACAGTATTAAAAAAAATTTAAAAATGGCACACACTCATTCTAAAAAAAAAAGACTAACACAATGCTTAAAATAATAAAAGTAAATACAGTACTGTACTGTTGCTGCACAAGTTTACACTTGTTCATTTGAAATTTGCACCGATTCAGCAAATTCGACACCAAAATGAAAAATATAATTTTGATATCTAATAAAATTGGAATTTATACAGTAGGCTACCTACTCATTTAAATCATTTGAACGTTCGCTAAACCATATAAACATTTTTTATGCATGAAAACCATCATTAAATTAAATAAAGCAATCATTAAGCATTCTAATGCAAAGTTGGTTTCATAGTAAAAAAACAAATAAAAAAATAAGAGCAAATTGAATGAAATCTATGCTCATTTAAATCTTTTGAGAACTCAAAAACCGACGCCAACCAACAAAAAACATTCACTATGCTTAAAATTATGTATAAAAACCATCACTAAATTAAATAAAGCATTGATTAAACTTCCTCATTGTAAAGTGAAAACATCTTTTGGAGCATTCCCAAACATACATTAAGTTCTAAAAACACCCTCTAAACATTGAAACAATCGCTAAATTGAATAAATCAACAATAATGTACATTGATTAAATCTAGCAAAAAATTTTGCATTAAAGACATTGTAATTTTGAGAAATTGTGTACATCCACTAAAAGCCAGCTACAATATTTGTTTTATGTAAATAAACCAAAAATGCAAACTAGATGCGTATTTCCCCCGTTCAATTATAACCATTAATAATTCCTCAAAAAAAAAATCTATATATATAAAAAAAGAGCCGTTCTCCGTTGTCATCGCAAAACTCGAGAACTACTCAGTCAATTGACTTC